>CM069442.1:90305040-90340115 GCA_035610835.1 Ophiura sarsii | reverse complement strand
AAAAAAGAATTTAGCATAAAAAGCATAACATTTTAGCATAAAAAGGCAATTTTTCAGCGCTCTGCGCGCATTTTCTTACCAAATTTAAGGTAAAACGGCAGGGAGAGCCTATGGTTAAAAGCTGTTAAACTAGACCAAATGTTCACAATTTTAGCATCTAAATGTTGCGTGCTTCATACCAACTTAGTTACAGTTAGAAAACTATAAAGGCTGGGAGAAGATAAAGAGATTTCTAAGATTTAGATCCAGTCCATGGAAGAAAGTCGGTTTAGCTCTGTTTATGCTTGCAGCTTGGGTTTTAAATGAGTCTGCGATATTGAGTATGCTCTTCTTTTTGGCTCAATATACAACCCGGGATATTACTATATAACATTGAGCGTCAACTGCCACACGTATAATCCAAATCAATGTCTTTGTTGGTGATCCCAACCCAACTTATTGAGAATTGGTCATAAAAATAAAAAAGTGGGGATGGCCTTCGCAATTCTCACGCACATTTCGCATTTACAACCGATCGGTATGTGCACAGTGGCGTACCCAGCTTTTGGAAACAGGGGGGCCACGACATAGTTGTACCGACGAAAGTCATGATGTACCGACAATTTCTTTTTACATACTCCAAAAAAAATCGTAAAGTTGCCAATTATTTTCTCCCCAGCAGCTAAAATCTTGATAAGGCCAAAAAAAAAAAATTGTTATGTTGTCCTCGACCGCCCGCTCGTCATTTTAGGGCCGCTCCGATTTTTTTTTTTTTTTCAGATTTTTTTTTTTTTTTAAATCGTATTTTTTTCATTAAAAAAATCAGATTTATTTTTTTTTTCAGATTTTTTTTTTTTTTTTTCAGATTTTTTTTTTCTTCAGTTTTTTTTCCAGATTTTTTTCAGATTTTTTTTTAAAAACAGTTTAAATGGCATTGAATATTAAATTAAGTGTTTATAACATATATGTGAGGCTCTTAGAGTGATTTTAACTTCTTGTTGGCTGAACTTTGAGCTTCTGCTGGTAAAAGAAAATAAAAAATAAAAAAAATAAAAAATAAAAAATCCGCCCGCCCGCCCCTCCTCTCTGAAAGCTGTCGAGGACAACATAACAATTTTTTTTTTTTGGCCTAAGGGAGGGGGTAGGAGTGACGTTATCCTCAAAACCCGAAAAAAAAATCGCATGGCCAGAATCAGAAATGTACCGACGGGCGCTCGTGTGTACCGACGGGGTTATTTCAGGGGGCCACCGGGCCCCCCCCCCCCCAGGCCCCCCTGGGTACGCCACTGTATGTGCATGATCCACTGACTCGTGAACAAATCATTAGGTTATACCACAGATGGTGGTTATACCTTTAAAACAAGTTTATAGCCCAGAGACAATACTTAGGCAATTTTTAAATTTAGTTTGTGCTTCTTGTGGAATGAATCGCCCGGTATCAACACTTTAGAAGTGTTAAACTTTGGACAAGCAGAGGTTCGCAAACAACTCGCGTCGCAAGTTTGGGACTGCGTCATTCAATTTGGCAACATCCCTTCCACACGTGGATGAACACGGAAGCCCTCAGGTGGTCGCCCGTGGCCAATGTATACAGTTGTCATGATGACACACAAGTGTAGTTCATTTCCGATTACAACCACTTCTGCTTCTGCTTCTGCTTGATACTATGCAAACACAGCCATAAGGCTGTTATAACGCATAGGTCAGTGTGGTGGATGGTGTGATCAGTTTTTGAAGTGAGCTCTGTTTACGTGTTCTTTAATGTCAATTTGAGAGAGTGCGCTTTTGAAGGCAGAAATGTCTGTTATTGACCGGATGTTTGGTGGTAGGAGATTCCATTCGCGGATTGATTTCGGGTAGAAGGAGTGTTGATAACATATTTTGTTGAAAGGTGGCATCTCGAGTAGATGAGGTCCGGTGAGATTTCTAGTGACGCGGGTTCCCTGGTATCGGTGCGGAGTTACATTTGATGGTAATATTTTGTGTACTTCTTTAAAAATGGCTATTAGTCGGGACTTGGTACGACGGTCTTCAAGGGTTTCCCATTTGAGGTCGTTGAGCATTTTAGTGACGCTTGATCTTCTACTGTAGTCACGGAGGACGAATCGAGCTGCGCGGCGTTGGATTTTCTCGAGGGAGGCCTTGTTGTTTTCATGGTGGGGGTCCCATACGGTTGAGCAGTATTCTAATCTTGGACGCACAAGAGTTTTGTAGGCGGTCTCTTTCACTGTTTTGCTACACGAGTAGATGTTCCTTCTCAAGAGTCCTAGCACTTTGTTTGCTTTGTTGGTAACGTGCTTGATGTGGCAGGCCCAGTCGAGGTTTCTGCTTATATTTACTCCCAGGTATGGTTGGTGGTCAACAGTCTGGAGAACGGTGTCATTCATGCTGTAGTTAAAAGTGAGGGGCTTGGTTTTGTGTGTGACATGCATGGAGTAACACTTGGTCGAGTTAAACGCCATTTGCCAGGTCTTTTCCCATTGGCAGAGCGAGTCAATGTCGCGTTGAAGGAGTTTGCTGTCGTTTTGGTGACGTATTTCCCTGTATAATATGCAGTCATCTGCAAACAGCCTTACTTTGGATGACACGGTATCAGGCAAATCGTTGATATATAGTAGGAAAAGCAAAGGCCCCAACACAGTCCCCTGAGGTACACCTGATGTTACTGGCGATTCTCGCGAGGATGCTCCCTCTAGCTGGACTTGTTGGTGTCTTGATGTGAGGAAGTGATCAATCCAGTCCAGCAGGCTGGTATTTATGCCGACATTTTTGAGTTTTTGTAGAAGCCTCTGGTGGGGAACTGTGTCGAAGGCCTTGCTGAAGTCCAATATGATTAAATCTACTTGGCTCCTGTTGTCAAGGATCTTGGTTAAATCGTCGATTAGGCCTGATAGTTGAGAGTCGCATGATCTTCCTTGGCGGAAGCCGTGTTGATGGTTTGATAAGACTTTGTGTTTGTCCAGGTGATCCATGATGTGGCGATGAATAATGTGTTCCAAGATTTTACATGGGATTGAGGTGAGTGAAATTGGTCGGTAGTTTGCTGGGTTTGTGCGGTCTCCTTTCTTGTAGATCGGGATGACGTTGGCCTTGAGCCATTCGTCCGGAAGTTCACCAGTATCAACGGATTTTTGAAAGATCTTCTGCAGGATGGGTGCTAGGCTTTTTGCACAGCTTTTGAGTACTCTTGCCGGGATTTGATCCGGTCCAGCAGCTTTCTTAGGTTGTATATCTGTGAGAAGCTTTTCTACCCCTTTGGTGTTAATGATGAGTTTGGGTAAGTCCGGGATGCTGTTGGGCGTCATTTGCGGGATGTTGTGCAGATTTTCCTTAGTGAAGACTGAGCAAAATTGAGTGTTGAGAGCTTGCGCCTTTTCTGTGGCAAGTGATACCATGTGACCCATAGAAGAGAGGTTGGATATACCGAAAACTTCTTGACTAGTGGACTTTATGTATTTCCAAAATGGTTTAGTGTTATCGCTTTTCAGACTCTCTCCAATGACCTCATTCATGTACGTCCGATGTGCTTTTTTAATTCCACGATCGATGGAGCGTCGTGAGGACTTGAACTTCAGCCAATCCTCGGGGGAACCGGAGTTTCTAGCTTTGTTGTAAAGTCTCTGTTTTCTGCGAATAGAACGCCTGGTTGATTGGTCCACCCAGGGTAGGTTGAACCTCGTCGAGCTCATTTTTGAGGGTACATGCTTGTTGATGGTTCTTTGAAGAACTGCTTGGAGATCAGTCCACAGTGTGTTTGTACTTGCAGAAGCAATATAAGCATTGGTCAATTTCTCGTTGAATTTCAGCAGGTCTTCAGCGGCAGCATTAAAGTTGGCTTTATGGTAGAGAAAAATCTTCCTGCGGGGAGGTTTTATTGACTTGGTAGCAAATTTGGCTTCTACCATCACAACATCATGATCGCTGATCCCGGCGAGAACCTGTTGGTCTGCAACAAGCGATGGATTGGTGACAAAACACAAATCAAGAATGTTCTTGTCCCTTGTAGGTTTATCAATAATTTGGGTCAAGTTGTAGTCGTCCGCAATGTCCAACATTTTCTTACTGCATGCTGGGTATCGACCGCCCGGAGTGAAGGTATTTGTTATCCAATTTATGTCAGGGAGATTAAAATCACCCAGCAGCCAGATGGGTGCTGAGATTGGAATTTTTGAGAGTGATAAGTCGAGTTCAGCAAGATAATTAACGTCAGTTGTTTGCGATCTATAAAATGCCCCTACGTAAACAGTTTTGAGTCCCTTTATAAGAATGCTGATCCATATTATTTCACAGTTGGTGTCCAGTTCTTTGACTTCAGAAGCAATATAATTGTTCTTGACAGCAATGAATACACCCCCATGGGAGTCAGTGATGCGATCTTTTCTGAATATCTGAAAAGATGGCGGAAATATTTCGCCAGAGGCAATGTTTGAATTTAACCACGACTCGGTTCCCACTATGATGTCCGGGTCTTCAGTAGTTATCAAGGCTTGGAAGTTTGCCATTTTGGCCTTAACACTTTGACAGTTGATGTTAAGGATTTTCAGTTTTTCCTGGCGGTACTTGCGTTTTTTGTGAGATTGATGATTTGACTTGGCTTTGTTAGGTTTGGAATCCCCATTCCTGGCTTTATTTGGCGTAGATGTTTTTGGGCTACCCACTTCGTCCAAATTTGAGACATTTAGCGAATCCAGTTCGTCACTGAGGGGGTCATAACTGTTTGACAGTTCAATGCTCGATGTGAAAAAGGAGGAATTAAAGTTAGCTATACCACAGTTGCAACATGACCACGAATATGATGGGTGGTCTACCAACACCCTGTAAATTTCTTCATTCATTTCAATGCAGGACCTGTGAAACCATTGGCTACAGTCATCACATTCAATAGCTTGTTGGCCATATTTGGCAGCTTTTTTGCATATACTACATGGATATTTAGGCTGGTATGGGCCTGGGTTTAGGGCGATGTCATTGGCAAAAATTAGCATGAAGAGGACGTATGTCATTGGTCTTGACTTGAACATTGTCAGTTTTTTCTTGTTGTACACTTGTGTTGATGAATTCAAAGCAAAACGGAACAAACTCACCCGATCCTCTGTGGTACAATTCTTGGTGGTAGTCGGGGTAGTCCAGTGTTCACTGAATTGAAGGTGTGGTAACTCAAGGTGATGGGCATCAATGGTACTTTTGAAGACGAGAATCCCGAATCCGGTTAATAGTGTGAAGAATAAACCCCCACGATGATCCATTTTAAAAGCCACAGGATGTAGTAAAAACGTTAAAATCCCAACTTACAAGTTCACGATTAAAAAAATCCAATAGGTGATGGTATAAACCAGACGCGTACGTATAGAATAAGAAGTATTACACACTCGTAAAAGTAAAAGTTAAACATAAATCCACTGAACAAATCCACTTTAAAAGTCACGATGATGGAATTTTAAAAATGGCCGACGCTGAGTGCTGACTTGGCGCGAAAACATCAAATTTAAAAAACATGAAGTTACTAGTCGATGATGATAAAATGTGCAGTATTGCACCGAGTTGCGAGGAAGAATTCCATAAAACTATCCAAAATGAAGAACTTAAAGTCAAAAGATGCATAAATACAAGTTAAAAAGCAGGCATTTCCTGCTAGCATGCTACGCTATGCTACGGTATGGCTATGCATGCTGATCTATCGCGATGGAGAGCTCGATCACAACACGTCCGTCCACACTGACGACTACTATCTTCATGGTTTAACGGTAAGAAGCCCAATTGGGCTACTCATTTTTGGTAACAGCCTTAGGCCTAAAAAAAGAAGAAGTCTGATATATTGGCCTAATCCGACCCGACCCTATACATCGCCGACCCTGAGTATTTTTTAAAATGATTTTGAGGTAGAAAAAAAATATTTAAAGAAATAAAAAATAAAAAAATAAAAAAATAAAAAATATATATAATACAAATCTATCAAAGTATTAAAGTTTCTGACTGTTTGCTTTCATTTTCAGCTATTTTAAGTCCCCATCGAAATGAAAAGCAGGTGCTTTCAAAACAACAAAAATATTGACCCCTAATATAATATTGACTGTCGTGTCGGTTGATATTGGCACTGTCGGTTCATTTGACAAGCGGAATCATGGAATTATGACGTGTAAAGTACAAAGATGGAATTTTTTCGTGCGCATGTGTCCCCAAAATTGAATGTCTTTTGGTAGAATTCTTGTTTAAAGCCGAAATAATCATAGCAAAAATAAGTGTGAAATCGCAAATTTTCGCGCGCGCATTGTTTTAGTTAAACAAATTTTGTCGGCCCACTTTCAGTTCTCCCCCCCCCCCCCCCCCCCCGTCCCAATATGAAAACACCTGTCACTAAAAAAATATGGGTCTCAGGAAAAACCTAGGAGTTTCGTTTTCACGTCAATGGGCCCAAAATTTGAAAACACTGTATTCAGGGTGTACCATGCAAAACTATTATCTCGCAAAAAAGTCGCAAAAAAGTCGTCATATATCACGTCATCTCGTCAATTATCTCGTCATCTCGTCAATTATCACGTCATCTCGTCAATTATCTCGTCATCTCGTCAATTATCACGTCATCTCGTCAATTATCTCGTCATCTCGTCAATTATCACGTCATCTCGTCAATTATCACGTCAACTCGTCAATTATCACGTCATCTGTAAATTATCTCGCAATTATGTAGTCAATTATCGCGTCATCTGGAAATTATCTCGTCATCTCGTCAATTATCACGTCATCTCGTCAATTATCTCGTCATCTCGTCAATTATCACGTCATCTCGTCAATTATCTCGTCAATTATCACGTCATCTCGTCAAATGCAATTATCACGTCAACTCGTCAATTATCACGTCATCTGTAAATTATCTCGCAATTATGTAGTCAATTATCACGTCATCTGTAAATTATCTCGTCATCTCGTCAATTATCACGTCATCTGTAAATTATCTCGCAATTATCTAGTCAATTAACACGTCATCTGTAAATTATCTCGCAATTATGTAGTCAATTATCACGTCATCTCGCAATTATGTAGTCATCTCGTCAATTATCTCATCATCTCGTCAATTATCACGTCATCTCGTCAATTATCTCGTCATCTCTTCAATTATCACGTCATCTCGTCAAATGCAATTATCACGTCAACTCGTCAATTATCACGTCATCTGTAAATTATCTCGCAATTATGTAGTCAATTATCACGTCATCTGTAAATTATCTCGTCATCTCGTCAATTATCACGTCATCTGTAAATTATCTCGCAATTATCTAGTCAATTATCACGTCATCTGTAAATTATCTCGCAAGTATCTAGTCATTTATCTCGTCATGTCATCATCTGGTTAACTCGTCATGACCCTTCAGGGCCACCGTACAAGTCATCTCGTCAATTATCTCATCATCTCGTCAATTATCACGTCATCTCGTCAATTATCTCGTCATCTCGTCAATTATCACGTCATCTCGTCAAATGCAATTATCACGTCAACTCGTCAATTATCACGTCATCTGTAAATTATCTCGCAATTATGTAGTCAATTATCACGTCATCTGTAAATTATCTCGTCATCTCGTCAATTATCACGTCATCTGTAAATTATCTCGCAATTATCTAGTCAATTATCACGTCATCTGTAAATTATCTCGCAAGTATCTAGTCATTTATCTCGTCATGTCATCATCTGGTTAACTCGTCATGACCCTTCAGGGCCACCGTACAATAAAGCTTGAAGTGTCTAGATTCATATCCGATTCGTCCCAAATTCAGGAAATAGTGCGCTGGAAAGTTACGGGAGTCTTTGTGAAAAAACGAATTTGTGAGTGTTTTCTATGTAAAAGGATGCTTGAATAGTTTCGATCGAGCAGATGACGGGAAGTTTTCATAAATTTCATGAATATGGCGGTGTATGAATAGGCCTACAGCTCTAGATTTTATATATTGATATACCAAAACCTTAAATCGATGGCATGGATGGGGAAAATGACATAAATTTAGATCGGTTCAACCTTTCGCGGGACCATTAAATATAAATATCACTTACGGAAACTCTTCGCTTTCTACGAAGCTCATCGTAAATAAAATAGCCAGATTTATCGAATAATCTCACACAACGAGCTCTGTCCGAATTCGTTGTCAAGATGTGATCACGCTTCATTCGAGTTATCCAATCATTACAGAATAGAATGACAATGGTGTTCTTCGCCAAAGACTTCGTTTGTCCATGGAATGCACCCATGCTAGGGTCACTACCAACTTTAAATATATTGGTTGTATCGTATTGTAGATAATCAGGATCAGACACGTCTTGCTTTCGGCCTCGACGACGGTCTTGTGAAAAACAATATGACTGATATGTTGCCGGTGACGATGACAATGCTGGTCTATGTAAGGCTAGGCCTACTAATTGAGATCCACATACAACAGCACCATCGATGTCTGATGGTTCTGTTGAGCATGGTGGTGCTGGAAATGATTTAGGCTGGAACTCAAGATTTCTACAAATTGTTTTTCCTCTGCTGGATTCATTGACAAAATCAGTTCCATTGTTTTGTATTCGTCGCTGACGTCTAAGATGTAATCGTGTAGTTGATGTGGTTGCAACAAAACCACCATCTCTGCCATGTATACTGCTCATGATGAGTTCTATCACTTTCTATCTAGCCAGTAATTCAAACTTTTCAGGACTTAAACTATCCATCCGACTTGTGTTATAACATTCCTCTCAATTTAGTAATTCAAACGATCTTCCAAGGAACGATTTCTGTGTATTCTGCTGGTCAGAATACATTGGTCATCACTTCAATATTCAATAAGCACAGAGAGGTGTGGACCTGTGTCCGTTGTTGACAAGTAGACCTGTTTTGGGTAACTTCAAATGCAATATTCTTCAAAGTCAAGTGTCAGTCTTGCTCCGGTGTTTATATAAGTCTATACCAAAGATGATCGTATCCTTTTCGTGTTAATTGTGGATTCTTGTACTGTTGTTGTCGTTTTAGCTCCTACTGACCATTGGTCTGGTCTTGTGATCTTATCGCCCTTGCGTGGGTCCTTGGTGGGTCTGTTTGCGGTAATCATGGTTATAGTCTGTAAGAAAGAACTCGAGGAGTCCTCATTTACACAACGAAACAACACGTTGTTTGTGGATCCGAGTATCAAATGATATAAACAAATCTGTCTTTTTAGGATATTTGAGTCATTGTTAATTAGCAGATTAGGATTTTAGACGTCGATACTAATTGTTTGACAGCCTCCCATAAAATGAACATGTATCCGAATTTACAATGATCATCGTTATCTTGATATCATTGTCGTAAGAGGGATATAATAATTTGTAAGGATTGTTTTCATTATGCAACAGGGAGACTGATATTTCAACCCCTATGGGATGCATTATTAAAATTCCTCGTGATTCAAATAAAATGAAAATGTAGCCTATTCTAAGACTTTATTCCTGCAGACAAGAGTTCTACACGATATTTCAATCCCTAAATTTCCTATTGGTCCTATGTAAATAATAATGTTAAAATGGCTAAAACTTTTTTTTGGCTGCTGCATAGAAACATATATATAGACGAACGATGGAAACCAATTATCATTTTTGTGAGTTTGGCTCTATGCCAGCCCCAATAATAGTTTTTTTATTAATACATATTTAAGTGAGTATGAGAAAAACAATCCAAGTGTAATCACATATCTTTGATAATACCACTCATCGCCGTAAAAATAAAGTAGCCATCAATATATAGTATGAGTTATTATTTTTACTAATTGGTCCAAATGATGTCTCATAACTACTAATTTGAATGAAAATGAATAACCAATTTTTACGAATCATATAATTTACTAATATGTTAATGTCTTGTTTTTGGGATGGAATAGTAACTTGGTTACATTCAAAATCGAATGATATTGTATTACACACAACTTGACAACGTCAACGACATGAAGTTTAGGTCATGTGATGGTGTCACTACTTTACCGGTGATGTTGCTACCAAACCAAAGGCTCACGTAGAAAGTAACAACGTTTGTGATTGGTATTTTTGTAGCTGTATTATTTTGTGAATTATTTAATATTGACGGGCTATTTTGAGAAATCATAAATGTATCAGTGGTTAGTTATTGTATAGATAGCTTGGTGTACATTTTAGTCTCAATTTGTATGATTTTCATGTAAAATAAACCAGAAACAAAGTCAGACTCTACAAGCGGTATCTAAGAGAAATTAAATCTCACCATGACATAAATTGCCCGCTTAGAAGCGCTATTAATTCGCTCTGGTAAACCTATTGTTATCAATACTTCGAGAGGATTACCCAGTGCATATATTTAAATTCGGGGCTAACTGCATGGGTAAGTTTCCATTATGTTGCAAATTACATCTACGCTCATGCGTGTAAACTACTCAATGAGCGTTGCAATACTGTACAGCCGGTTGGTGCACACAAGAATTATGTAATATATAGCAACCAGCTTGATGGAAGCAAGGCGAATATTTAAATTTGTTGACGGTTTTTAGGGCATCAATTTATAGCGCTGCTAAGCGGGCCTTGTAACCTAATGACGTAAATTGTAATATTCCCTTGGTGTTTAAACAGCTGATATAAATAATTTGTATGCATATAGATGGGGTGACAGGTGACGTCACACCGGGCAAAACGTGGCCAGTTGCTATTGTTCTTTGCCCGGCAGTTTGCGCACGCATCCTGTTTTGTTTAGGACCCGTGCTTTCAAAACTCGCGCCAAAGCATTATAAAGGGCAATACGGCATAGCGGACAGTGTTGTAGTCATATGCTGTTCCCTCAAGCGTGTATCGACAGTCCATTAGTCCAGTCCCTTCGCCCGTTGCGTTTGTTGATAAACATTGGATGTAAACAACGGTCACCTCATCTATAGGGGAATATGGGGCAACTGGACCGTGGGGCAAGTGGTCCGAAATGAAGGATTTTGTAATTGTATAAGGGTATACTGCTTTCTTTTGAACAGTACGACTTTTGTTGAAACTTGACATATCCTTACGTACTACAATCCAAAACACTTGGAACTTTAGGGTATTTACACATGTGATATTCTCCAGATCTTTGAAGCCACCTCCTTGAGTGACTTATTGAAAATTCACAGATAGTATGGGCGATATATGAAGATGGATTTATATCATGTTTAATGTACTTTATATGATTGATAGATATGCAACAGTAAATATATACATGCAGTACAGTCATCTTAAGATGCAAGGTGCATATTGCATTTGATGGGTGCTATATTGTAGTGTGCTTAGGGACTTTCCGAAATATGATTACAACCATAGGTTGTACTGTAGTTGAAATGACCGTAAAATGGCGCATATTGCTAAATTGGGACATTGGTGGTTTGGATTTGCGATCAATTATCATTTAAAGAATGCTTCAACTTAAATCATTATCACGGGTATTCATTTGGTAGAGTTATTAGTTTATGAATATGTTTGGATCATAATCATGATAATGGAGTTTGTGTAGCGATTTGTGTTGGGTGTATGCTGTTGAGTTATTTTAGTTTCAATATAAGGCCTACCACTTCCATTATTGTCTCCCTTCATTGGTATTGGTTCATCATGAACATTAATTAATTCTGGATTATCAAGTAATCCACTTTTATGAATGTTTGAGAGTATTCGATTAGCAACACTCCAAGTTCATTCAATTTGAAGCATATTATACATGTATCAACCATTTAAGATTTGGTTGAAACTATATCCTTGACACTTGGCATTTTACATTTCCATCGTCATTGAAATTCACCTCTTCTGAGAGCTGTTTGTCTTTTTCAGATTCTTCTTGTTATCTTATAAGTTTAATAATCACCATTCCTTCATAAGTTACAAATTCTTCATGATTACAAAATCGTCTCTTTTTCTATCACAATCACATACATCAAATCAAACATGTTCAGTTTAAATTACAAACCTATTACATATTCTTACTATTACTTGTATCTATAATATGTAGCTTCAAAATGTGATATTATTTCAAGATTGTTAAGCACATCAACTGATCAATGTAAATTGATGCTACTTAAACGTCAATTAATTTTATGAATCTCAATTCTGATTTGAAAAGAAATAAAAGATTGGGATGATTCCCATCTAAATTATAATTATGCTAGTTACTAAATCTCTCTGTATTTTTTTTTTACATTGCTGAAACCAAAAAGGAACATCAAAATGTGATAAAATTACATATTAAACATACACACATCCACGAGATTTTATAAAGCGCTATTTCATTTAGATCACGGCGCTGGCAGCAAACAAGTTAACAAACAAAAAGTACAATCAACACAAACAAAAAGTACAATCATCATCAACAACAACAACAACAACAACAACAACAACAACAACAACAACAACAACAACAACAACAACAACAACAACAACAAAACTTTAAAAGATATAATGGCATTTGCTTCTCGACCATATTGGTATCTTCTTACAGAAAAAGAGTGTTCTACATATAATCCTTTTCATTATACGGTATATCACATACATCATTATTTTCTATTTTCATTTTATTCAGAAGGACTTTTGTGGGTAGATATTACAAGTGATTTTTCAATTAAAGGGACCAGAGAGATTTCACACAAAAATGACATTCAATATTTTCACATTGTTTAGATAGATGATATACATAGCAACCCTCTTATGAAAGATTTCTTCGAAAAAGTCAGTAAATGTAAAAATTAAGACATTTTCTCAGTATTTCCGAAGGTAAATAAGTGCTTTTCACTTTTTTTGTATTTTGGTTAAAAGTCACCACCAATTGAATCGAGGAGGTCAAGACATAAGTATCACGTAACAAGCCATGTGTGGTCTTCAAGGTCATTTTGAATAAACATGAAATAAATAAGTGAGAAGCCATCTGTGGCCTTTTAGATCAATATGAGTTTCGATGTACTTATAAGAGGTACATTGTGGGTGTAGATATGAGTATTATTTGACATTGTGGGAGTATTTCGGCATTGTGGGCGTACCCTCACAATGAACAGTTTCCAAATGGTATATGAGGATACTGTGAGCGTGTTAAAAGCAACAACAAATATACCCCCAGAACGATTTGTTTGTTTTGTGTGTGTTATTTGTCATCTTAAAACATACACTTTGCCACCCGACTATATGAATGGCGCCATCTATCTTAGTCAACTCCCACAATGTACATACAAAAAATACCCCCACAGTACAAATAATTACCCCCGTAGTGCACTCCTGTACCAACAAAAAATCCAACTCCCAAAATGTATATTTATACTCATTGTGTACTCCCACAGCGCACAAACACAAATACCCCCGCAATGTAGCTGGTGCGGGTATTAGTGGGCGGGTTGATGTTGTGTGTTCCGGCGGGGATGGTGGTTTTTAGGATCGAGATGGGTGTGATGATACATGAAATAGTCATTTGACATTCTAATTGAAGTCATTATCTAGTTTTTTTATCTTTTTTTTTTTTTTTTTAATAATAAAAAGCGGAGGGCACTGGACGGAACCTGCTTCTGGACAGAAGTAACGGTATAAACTTGCTCTATGTAACAAACTTCGGCTAAAACTCAAGCTCTATGTGAAACATCCGACGACATAAACAAAGAATTAAAATTTTCAAACTAGAAAACTCTAATGATGAAGACGTTGACATGTACAAATGTCTGGTTGATAGTTGTGTAAAAGATTGTGTGAAGGCCGGCCGTAACACACAGTTAGATAGTCATGACTATAATATCTTGCATTCATATATAACTGATATGAACTTATAAAGGCGGAATGACTATAAAGACTATTATAGAAAATCAAAAGCATGCGTCGTTTTTTTTTTGTTTTTGTTTTTTTAAAGAAAAGAACCGTATATTGTCTGCCCAAAAAAGTTAATTTGAAAAAATATGATGTTCTATTAATGATTTTCTTTTCGAGTTATCGACGATTATGTAAATTTTTCTCCATAGAGCTGTGTATAAATGCTCATTTTCTCCACCCCACTGTCTTTTAATGCAAGACCCTGCGACATTAAGACTTCTCGGACACGTGCCACAGACGTTAATGATTACTTTAAACGATTTAAAGTTTATCATGTTTATTTATCGAAATGGCAGAAATACGAGGGTCTAATTTTCGCTATTAGGAACAAAATTTGGAGATTTTTTTTTTTTTTTAAATATCAAAAATATAATTTTAAACGTATTACGCTCTAATGAGAACAAAAAAAGATTTTAAATGTAAGTTTTGCATACTTCCGTAAACCCCCTCTCCGAACGGCGCGGGGTCTAACATGATCTAAATAGTATTTAAAAAGACATTTTTGATTCTAAGACACGTGGAGTTGACACCCATGCCCGCCACCCCCCCCCCCCCCCCCCCCCTCCCCCTTCCCGGTCTATTCGCCGCCGCCGCCGCGTAGAACGGCGCGGAGTCTAACATGATCTAAATAGTATTTAAAAAGACATTTTTGATTCTAAGACACGCCGCCGCCGCCGCCGCCGCCGCGTAGAGTTGATTCAAAATATTTTGAATTCAAGTTCGGCATACTTCCGCACCCACCCACCCCGGCCCCTCCCCTCCTAGGTTCGCCGCCGTCTATACGTCATTGTACGCCAACATGTACTTATAAGAGGTACATTGTGGGTGTAGATATGAGTATTATTTGACATTGTGGGAGTATTTCGGCATTGTGGGCGTACCCCCACAATGAACAGTTTCCAAATGGTATATGAGGATACTGTGAGCGTGTTAAAAGCAACAACAAATATACCCCCAGAACGATTTGTTTGTTTTTTGTGTGTTATTTGTCATCTTAAAACATACACTTTGCCACCCGACTATATGAATGGCGCCATCTATCTTAGTCAACTCCCACAATGTACATACAAAAAATACCCCCACAGTACAAATAATTACTCCCGTAGTGCACTCCTGTACCAACAAAAAATCCAACTCCCAAAATGTATATTTATACTCATTGTGTACTCCCACAGCGCACAAACACAAATACCCCCGCAATGTAGCTGGTGCGGGTATTAGTGTGATCACATATACCGTATAACTTAAAATGCTAGCAAATCCATGAATATCACATGAAATACTGCAAATTAAGCTCTATATAATTTTGGGGCTTATGGTACATAGTTTACGTGTATATAAGCATTACGTATGTGTGAAAACCCAAATTCTGAAAAAAATTGAGTGCTCCCTCCATGAATGATCTTTTAGTGCCCCTTTAAGGGATATCAGTCTGCCCTCTCTTGTTATCAATTTTATTTGTATTTTAATATTTAACCTTTATACAGATATGCATTGATCAGCTATATAACCGCATGGTGACTTAGCAATTCTTTTCCAGTTGAAGCCAGTCAAGAGCATAGTCAAGTTGTAGTACAATACATTGATCAGCTATATATTAATACCGCATAGTGACTTAGCAATTCTTTCCAATTGAAGCCAGTCAACAGCATAGTCAAGTTGTATATCACGGAAAGTCAATACTACCAAGATGTCAGGATCAACAGGACGACGTTGGATATTTAAGAAACATTTCGATGGCATACCGAAAGCTGAGAATATGAAGCTGGAGGCATTTGATTTGCCCTCTATAAAAGATGGAGGTAATGTGTTAGGTCGTTACAATGCATGCATGTGTACATTTCAGAACAGACGGGTGTATCATGGGACATTCAATTTTGAATCGATTTAGTACTGACTTCTTAGCAGACGACGCTGGTCACGATTTGCTTAACTTTGAAATTCGTATTGGTTTAACACGTAATCGCAGTACCCATCGAAAAATTCTAAATATCACACCATTTTCGCGCGAGTTCGAATCTCGTTGGGGTCACTTTTTCTTTTGTCTTTATTTTTGTACCAAATGACGGTGTTTTATCAGTTAAACATTGGACATTTAATTTACACTTATATACAAATGCCTTTTTTCCTCTGATGACATTTGAATTAATATAGAAATGTACGGCTTTTCAAGAAGCACGGCGAAGGCGGATCCCTACGATTTATCATTTTCTTTTCGTGTTGCCGGTGTGTTCTTACATACAATACCAGCTCGTGACCAGGGGTCTTGCCATGCACAATGATTTTTCGTGACCGGCATCGTCTGCTTCTTATAGGCAATTTCGTTTCCATACCTCAACGTTTCGTTCTCACTAATAAGTTATCTAATAGATTAACGAAATAAATTGATTAAATGACTGATCTTTCGTTATATATTGTGTTTGTATCAATAGCATTGTAAATTTGCCCGGTAAATTTGTAGGCCTATAAACATTATAATATAAAATTGATGTAGGCTTATCATTGATATCTATCTGTTCGAATGTTCGTATATAGACCGTTATCAATTATGATATAATTAAAGTGTTCTTGTATTGAGATGCACAATATTTTATTATAACATAAAATAAATCCGACGTTTCGGTCGGGAGACCTTGCTCACGGATGGTGGATAGCCCCTTGCTTTGGCAACTCACATAAAAGATGCAGAAGAAAGCCTCAGCGGCAGCCATTTCTTCCATGATAGCAGCAGGAAGCTCATTGCTCAGACCTGAATAAGGCAACACTGCGAGTAGTGATACTAAGTTCTAATCTTTTCTAATAGGGGCCTATACGGATGTAGCCAAATCCGTTACTCCGATTGTCTGACTTTATCTATAAACAGCATCTCTCAAATCATAATAAATGTGTCATTTGATAATTTCAGAAGTGTTACTGGAAGCAGTGTCTCTCTCGGTCGATCCATATATGAGGTAATTATAGATTCCAACAAAAGCTAACATATCCCAAATTAAAAGCACTGCCGGATTCAGTCCATGCCTTTTACCACAACGCATGCAAAGAGGTCTGATAAAGAGGTCTGATAAACTTCCCTGGTTTATTAGTTATCCCCTGTTTGATAACGTAATACGGTCGATACCTATGGGTGGGTGCCATATCACATTCGGCCTCCGGCCTCGTGTGATATGGCACCCAACCATAGGTATCTTTCCGCATTGCGTTATCGAACAGGGGATAATGAATTTATCACTTAGGAAAAACGCAATATATTTGGCATTGCTTAGAAACTTCTGATTGAATTAGCTTTAAGTTTTGGATTGGTCCATTATCATTTCAAGGGTTAAAACCATTACATTTTTAGGGGTTGGCATTGTGGATGTGGATGGGTATGCAGTCATGGGTGTTGGGTTATGGAAGGGAGGTGGGAGTTTGCGTAAGGGGATGGAGGATTGACAAATATGATCTTTTGGTGGTTCCCGGTGTTATTTTGGTTATTCCCAGTGTCTTGGGTTTCGAGTGGTTAAAAGCGGTCAATAAATATATAGTTTGGGTATTGTTTAGAGATGTAGTCAATGAGCGCAAGGGTGGGTTGACAAAGAGTGTCGTTTAGGTGATTCCCAGTGTCATTTAGGTGATTCTCAGTGTTTTAACCTTAAACACTGGAACCATCAATATGTCACTGGGAACCATCGAAAAAGGCTATTTTGTCAACCAACCCTCTTTTTGTTCACAAAAACTCCCCCAACCTATATTTATTAAGCAATTAAACAACTCGGAACCCAATACACTGGGAACCACCAAAATGGGCCATTTTGACAATCTATCGGACAATTCATCCCTTCTTTATTTACCACATCCCAGCCTAATCCAACAAATACATTTATTGAGCACTTACACAACTTGGAACCCAAAACACTGGGAACCACCAAAATCAGACTGGGAACCACCAAAATCAACATTTTGTCGACCCACCCCTTCCTTATTTACTACACCCCAGCACAACCCAAAAATATATTTATTGAGCACATAAACACCTCGGAACCCAAAACACTGGGAACGCCCCAAAATGACACTGGGAACCACACAAAAAAGCCATTTTGTCAACTCATCCCCTACCTTATTCAGCACACCACAGCCCAACCCCCAAATATATTTTTGAGCACTTAAACATATCGGAACCCAAAACACAGGGAACCAACAAAATAACAATTGGACACACTCAAAAAGTCAGGTCAACCCCCACATCCCAAACCACCCTCCCCTCCCCTATGGCCATCCTATCCATCACCACTCACAAACCCCTAAAAATGATAATGTATCAACCCAAATCTCTATTTAACCAATCAGAAGCTGTTATTCAACCAACAACGCAATACCAAATATATTGCGTTGTTGGAACAGCTGATTACAACGCAATACGCTTTTATATTGTTTGGTTGCTAAATGGCTCATTTCCAATCAGATTGCAGCATTTTTATCTAATTATATCTACTAAGTGATAAAATAATGTATGTAGACCTCTTTTACATGAAGCCATGGCCTTTGAAATAATAATATCTATTTCTGATGGTGAGGAAAGGTTTTACCAGATTTATTATAACAGAATATGCAAAGAAATTGTTCACGAAGTGCAAAATATGATAGGCCTATATATGATCATCCATATAACTTAATATAAGGTTTAAAATTCTCGTTAGAAGCACCTTTATCAAAAAGGACTTATATTATATACATGTATACGGTATATGGATTGTGGGATCATTCGGTTAATCTAGTTCGAAAAATAACGAACGTCCTTAAACCAAATATCAATTTTTAACCTATAAGAGGAAAAAATGTTGGTTGATAATGATGAGAATGTAATCGTAATAACATTGTATAATTTGGTGACGATTTTCATCAAATTTAGGTGGAAAATTTTAGAATCGTCCTGCATATCAACATAAATAAACATTCTCCAAAGTTCAATGAATTATCATTTTCTTATGCTGGTTTATTTTTCTCGTAGACCATACAGCAGTAATTTGCCCACTGGGAGCGTAATGATAGGTGAACAGGTTGCAAGGTAATGTACGAATCATCTGGTTTCGGTATCTGTGAATGGTGTTGAAAAATATTATATAAATGTATTGTCTAAAACTAAAGAGGCAATATTGAAAACCGGTAATAAAATTACTAGGCCTATTTCAAAATGCTATATCTTTGTCAGCATTTGAACGATGACCCTCAAAACCTCACACAGCAAAGACATCCACAATTCGAGGGCTAAGAGCAACACTGCCTCATCTCCATTTTAGCCATTTTGAGAAAATCGCGATTAAAGAATTTTGGTCATCTGAAATGGTTCATAACACAAGTTGAAATCGCCATAACTTTAAAAGTATCCATTCGATTTTGTTGAATGAGGTATCTAACTGCGGAGAAGAAATTTGCTCATTTAATGTTTATCTCAGATTTTTGGTACCGATTATCTATTTTGAATTAGCCAACCTCAAAGCAAACTAGTCAGGGACTTTATGTGCTAGGTGTATATAACTGGGATTATATACTTCGATTGGAGACGCAAGCTGGAAGCATGTCAGCCATGATAGCAATTGCTCGTTTTACATATACCTACAAGTTTACAACTCTTCACAAGGCATTCGATGATCTATCACTAAATCTTCCAGAATGTATCAATCTCCAAAGCCATCACCAACTGTAATTGAAGATGTTTGAACAGTTTTCAGTTTAGCTATAGCCTAGTAATATACATTATTTCACGGAAGCTTTCAGCTCATATTAATGAGCTGAAAGCTTCCGTGAAATAAAGCATTTAAGATCTTGGCCATCAACCTCCCATATCCGTTACCATCGTTTGAACCTTTCTCAAAACACACCATGTAGGCCTACTATTAACTTTTTATTTTGTTTCTTTGATATTGCTCTTGTCATTTATTCCTTTTGTGCAACTACTTCAAACAAGCACTGATATTAATAATGACAGTTCACTTTGATAGGAAAGAGATAATTACCGCATAAATTACAAATTTCTCTGGAATGGAACGCTCCCTTCAAGTGTCGATGGTCGATCCCTCCTCGTTCTAACTGGACAATTTGAACTTGTATTTTATGTATATATTTATAGTTTCCATTTATGTTTACTCTGACAGAGTGATTGAAAGCAAGAACAAAGATTATCCTGCAGGAACAGTGGTCTTATCATCTTGTGGTTGGACAACACATTCGGTATCAGATGGTAGTGAACTGACGAAGGTCGAAATACCAAAGGATGTTCCTCTGTCGTTGACACTTGGTGCAGCGGGAATGACAGGATAGGAAACGTGTTAATTACGAGATGATAGGATATGATAGATAGCTAGACATGATATAGAATCATTGATGAAGCAAAACGTACCAAACTTGTATTTCAAGAGTCCCAAGTATTCAAAATAGGGTGTGGTCTATTCATTTGCATCACTCGAAGTCTTCTGTGAACATGGTTAGTGTTTGTGTGTTACGAGTGTAAATCGAAGAATTTGACCTTAGACTGGAAGTGGCCCTATATATCTAATCAAGCAATAATTATATTACACTTATCTTAATTCTTTGAAGTAGATTATTTATTTGACGTGCTTCTTGAAGGATTTGGAATATGGTTTTTTTAATCACCCCCCCCCCCCCCCCTCCCCCCCAATTGAGCTATCTGAAATTACATAAATAAGATCGATTTTGTTAAAAAGTGAAAATTCACCGTCCTGATTACCAGTGATTACTATTCTATCAGGCAGAAATTGTGAGTATGTACATTTGTACTTTCCGGAATGTCTGTGTATTTTTCATTCAAACTTTAATACGATTGTTGTAAAACACAAAACTGTCTCAACCCGTCACTTGAAGAAAGGCATTTTTTATACATTTTATCAGACTTACGGCTTATTTCGGTTTGATTGAGCTTTGCAATCCCAAAGCTGGAGAGACCGTAATGGTTAGCGGGGCTGCGGGAGCTGTTGGCTCAGTAGTCGGACAGATAGCAAAGCTATTGGTAAGCAAATACATACTTGAATGTTAGGCTACAATGTCTACATCTAGACATATTTCTTTCGCGAATATCGAGACATTATCGACCGTGTAAAATCATACAAATCAAAACGACATGTTTTTCCTAGACATGTAACCCATGTTACCAATCGGTACATGTAGGCCTATTATAGGCCTACCAGTCACTACTCTTCATATTCTTTTTCAAGATTATAAATAAACGACAAATATTTCAGGCATATGATGAATGACCGCATTTGGGAGTGATAGTGATAGTCAAGAAACTAGTTTATAGAAGGTTTTTCCGAGTTGCAGTTATAAACCTATACCGTAATTTTAAAGGAAGGGTCCCGCATGCACAACATTGAGCATTATTTGTTAGAAAAATAATCATCGAGCCGAAATTACGTAATTATATAGAACAAAACACCATACTAGTTACAAAACTGAATAAAAACTGCCATCACTCAACATGTAATTTTTAAAATTCGCGGCGATCGAAAGTCCCGGTGTCGATGACGTCATGGGTATCGGTGCTAAAATTTGCGCGTGTGCATTGTATAACTATGACATCATCGACACTGGGACTTTCGATCGCCGCGAATTTTAAAAAGTGCATGTTGAGAACTTGAGAGATTGCGGTTTCTAAATAATTACAACAGTGGGCGCGATAGTTATTTTCCAAAAACATATAATGCACACTTTTATGCTTGCGGGACACCTCCTTTAATCAAATGCGTGGCTGCGTCCGATGCTATTGTGATGCTTCAGCTGCTTCAGTTGTGGAGAACATCTTTTCTTTGCTTTAAGCTTGCAGTTGATTGTATAGTGTTTGTATTTACAAATTCAGGGTTGTCGTGTCATAGGCTCTGCTGGTACAGATACGAAAGTGGCTTTACTTAAAGAGATGGGATTCGATGAAGCTTTTAACTACAAGACAATCAAAGACTTGAAGGAGACAATCAAAGCAGCTGCTCCGAAAGGAGTAGACGTGTATTTTGATAATGTAGGTACTAAAGCTTTAAAAATTCGTTTTAAAAATTATAGTTTCTAAAAGAAATCTACCTTGCTCTTTTATTAATAAAACACTAACTTAAATACCACAACAAAGTTCATCTAATCATGCTAACGTATGGTTATAAGAGGTCGCCTTTGGTGTAAACCATTACGTCGAACGTCTTCATGCAATCTAAACATTTTGTGTGCATTACCTTTGTTGTTTGTGTTATAGGTTGGTGGAGAGATGGCTTCAACCGTTATCAATGGTATGAATTTGCGTGGACGTGTGGCATGTTGCGGTGCCATTTCACAATACAACGCTCGTAGTGGCGATGATATCAGAGGTAGGTAAACCAATGACGTCAAACACAATACCGATGTCTTTTGTTCTTTTAATATGAGTATATGCTAGTCACTGTGCCAATTCCTTCATCGTCAACGAAAAGGTTTACGAAGAATATTGATTCGCAATGAATATGAATGCTATGACATGCATTCAATGTTTCGAGCGAACACCGTCAATGTTTCTATAATATACAGCGTGTCCCACAAAACTGGGTTCAAAAGTTTGCGAGCTTATAACGAAATAAGTAGGAAACATGGATAGATTATATTTAAGGATATCAAACAAAATATACCTGACCATAATTAGGTAAATTCGGAGACCAATCCAATGTAAACTTTTTGAAATATAAAGATTTGAATAGAACGTATAGTCAGATCGAACCCATTTGTCCCGATTTAAGGAATAAACCATCCGCGCGATGCATGCAACTGTGCGCTATGTGCAGTATTCCCGGCATGGGATTTATAACAAAGAACATTTTATTTTAATGCTTAAGTAAATAATGAACTTGTATTATTGCAATATGACCAAGATAATTTTGTGAAAAAAATGAATGCAAAGGCAAAACTTTGATAAAGCCACGACAATGCGCAATTGCAACACATCGGGGCGTTCCTTGAAAAGTGGGACAAATGGGTTTTGACCACGCTCTATTATAATCTTTGTATTTCAAAAAGTTTATATTGGATTAATCACAGAGTTTAACTAATTAAGGTCATGTGTGTTTTGTTTGATATTCTTAAATATGAACTATCCATGTTTCCTACTTTTTTAGTTATAAGCTCGCAAACTTTTGAACCCAGTTTTTTTGGGACACGCTGTAAATGGCACATAATTATCAGAGTAATTCAGCACAAATTAACATTTGCTTGACATGAAGGTTTCCAAGATCCCCGCGTCTTCTTTGCCTTCATCATATGTCATAACGGTCTATTTTTTCTCCTGCAGTTGAGTCTTGAGATACATATTTTTTGCTTGAATAGTGTTTCCATTAGCGAATGTGTTCTCAGCGTTGTCATTCGTGATATTTTATGAACTACCGGTATATGATTCTCCCTTATATTTCTTTTTCTTTTATAGTTCAACCCATCTGGGGAAATGTTGTTAGCAACAGACTAAAGATCCAGGGATTAATTGTGAAGGACTTCCTAGACAAATTTCCTGCTGGACGTAAACAACTCGTTCAGTGGATACAACAGGTATGAATATTGACTCAATAATTTACACCTCCATTAGTTTTTTATGACGTCAATGTCCAGATGTCATAGACTCTAATTTCAATACTTTTTGGACGTTCAGTCTAAAAATAATACAAATGATTAGATATTAAATACAAACATACAGAAACCTAAAAACTATACATAAAATCCATCTACCAAACAAGAAGGAAAAATTGTTAACGTAGGATTACAACATGTGAATCCCACGGACAATTTGTAGCAATAGTGAAAAACAAATAGTGTGTTTAATAATTCGATAGAATAAAGTTTTCCGCGGGTTACAAGGAAAACTAATTTGGTGACCGGAAGTTGTATTTCACCTGTTTCACCCCTGCTCCCTGGTCATGTCAGAGGGCAGCGTGTCGCGCGATATTTTGACTTGTCCACTGGGTATGCCACATCATTCATTCTTATTTTTGACTACAACCAGACCGGTCGCCCTTTCAGTTGGAGAAAAGCCCACCCTCCACTCCCTTGAAGTAAAAGCAGGTTCGCAGGCAGGGCCGAGTGCATTCAATCTATCATAATGTGTGTCAGGTATCCAGGCGTGGTGACACGTGGTTGTGTGCAGGTGCGATCATTCGCATGTGGGTACCAGGCTTGGTACACTCAGGCGTGGTTACAGCAAGTTGCGCCAGGCTTGGCACTAGGGCGTGATGTACCAGGCTTGGTATTCTCCGCAGGCAATTGCTAAGTATGGCTAAGTATCTTCCCAGGCTTGGGAGAAGGCAAGGTAAATGGAGGCAACAACACAGTTGCGAATCTGGTGGGCAGTTTTGCTCAGGGGGGTTGTTTAGGCCTCAAGATGTCAACATTTCAGAATAAAATTGTGAAAATTAATGAGTCATTGTCAGGAA
Source organism: Ophiura sarsii (assembly GCA_035610835.1). Taxonomy (NCBI): domain Eukaryota; kingdom Metazoa; phylum Echinodermata; class Ophiuroidea; order Amphilepidida; family Ophiuridae; genus Ophiura; species Ophiura sarsii. Next base: position 90,315,890 of record CM069442.1, on the reverse strand, counting down.
AGAGGAGAAGGATAATATTATTAATAATATTATGTATTGGAAAAATTGTCCGAAGTAGATATTTCATTATAGTGGAAAATTGCCAGTAAGGTCAAACTAAAGTCGTAATGACATGTTAAAAATGAAAATTGGATAGCTTAAACTTCAACAGCAGATTTTGCGGCATATTTACTTACAAATTACACGTCAAGTCTATATTTAACATATTACACTTCAAGTCCCTTTGCATTTAACATGCCGAGGGCACATAACTTTAAATCGTGTCAATTTTATGCTACTTTGTTAAGGCATCATATGTATAATTGCTGTTGATTTTTTGCAAATGTGGGTGATCGAACAAAGGTCACAAAATAAATGTCAGGTTGTAGTCAAATGCTACCACTACCTTATAACTCTTAATTTGTCCGTGTAATTCAATTATCTGGCAACAATAGGCCTATGTTGAAACGGATTTATAAACATACCGAGAAAACCAAAACAGCATTCTCGAATAAGCAGAGACATTTATTGTCTTCATTTTACCTATTTGTTATTCTTTGCAGGGAAAGCTGAAGCCCTCAGAACATGTAACAAATGGTTTCGAGAATATGTACGCGGCATTCCAAGAGCTCTTTACTGGAGCCAACACCGGCAAGGCTGTGGTGAATGTCTAGCAATGTTGCTAGTATTACATCTGGCATCAAACTTAAATCAGACCAATACTTCAAACCAGACCAATGCTTCAGACCGGGGCTTCAGAGTCACCGTAGATGACGGAACAGGCTTAACAATTAATGACAATTTTGCTTTATATAGAACATGTCACTACCATTTATAGTGACTGGAAGTACACTAACACAAATATCTGACGATGATATTTATAAAACAGATGGGGCGCCTTGTTTATGATCATGATGATGTTGACCGTTGAATTTATTCAAATGATATCATACTTGTAAGCCCAACCAAATTCAGGGGACATTATTGTTGATTAGGGAGTGTTCATAAATGTGGGCGGTTGGAAAAAATGGAGGGGGATCAGAAAAAAGAAAAAGAAAAATGTGCCCTAAAAGGGGGATCACACAAAAAATGGTACTTAATAGGAGGGGGGGTGGGTATTTTTTTAAATTTATTTTTTGGCGCTTCGCGCATACAAAAAAGCTCCACATTGTTTCGTTCCGCTCTTTGCGTGCCAGGTCGAATCTAATAATGCTCGATAACTTAGTCATAGTCATACAGGAATGGAGGGTCAAGGAAAAAAAATTACCATAAAAGGGGGATCAAGAAAAAAATAACGGTGTTTGGGGGGAATCACGAAAATAATGTCCAACGCCCCACCAAAGTATTAATGAACACTCCCTTACCGTAAAGCATCTGCATTTCCGTATATAATAATGATGTGTAATCCCATGCTGTCTATAGGCATAGCACAATACACACAGAGTCTGCCACTGGAAACGTTTACACCAGTGAACAACAACATGAAGAGATGTGTTGCAAAAGGGCCTGTAACATCCACTTGTTACTCATTGTCGTTTGTATTGTTGGTGCCTCAATTGGCGTTCATGGATGCACTAACCCAAGTTATAAGACAGCCATACAATAATTTGATTCATCAATAATGCAAAATGAGTAACATGTAGGAATGGTCTGTAAGCCCTTATGCAAAAAAAAAAAGCTCTTCATATAGTGTATGCAGCTCCACTTTAAAAACACCCCTATATAAATTTGATTATCCTCACATTGTGCACTCCCTATAGAGCAGCGAGCTTGCCATATATGGTAGGCATGACCTTACACTATATAACCTTGATTCAGGTATACCAATTTTCGAAATTTGCTCTAAACTTGTATATATTGGGTCGATTTTAATAAACCTAATCTGCGATACTGTACTAAACACTTCAGTCCATTTAGTGATATGATCAGATTTTGCATCCTTTGAGTGCACAATGTGAGGAAAAGACTGAAAATTGAAATATGGGTATTTAAGAAATTGAAATGCTTGTAATTTCTAAATGCAGCAATATTTATCAATCAAATTGGGTATTACCGATCACTCTTATCATGATCATGCTTATGATGGGAACAAAATTGCCGGACATTGTTCATTTGCTATTAATGCCTTGAATAGATAATTAGCTAATTTGCATATTTAATGAGCTTATGAAACTAAATTATAGTTTAAGAGATTGGGTATCATACAGTTAGCCAGTATACCAAGTTTGATTGCAATACACCATTCACATCTGGATTTATAACATTTACGCATATTTAATTAGCTGGACTTAGTCATTTTTTGATTGCGGTCAGTTAGCTTAATGCAATATAATTTTACCATCTTTTTTATAATTTAACATGGTATATAGAAATTCAATTGTAAAGAAATAAATGTAAATGGTGTTTTGAATGTTAAATTATTAACAAATTGAGCTCTCTAAATCCTGAAAAATAAATCTTTCATTGCAATCTTTCATTTGACACCAATTTTGTACATGTCTCAATTATTTGAATTTGATGTGTGCTATGCCTACTATTCATGCTATTGGGCAGTATGGGCTTACTACATAATCATGATAATTGGCATTCGATTGAAAGACTTTTTATGAGGAAATATACTGGTTTACAGTTTGTAAGTTAATTATTATCAACAAGAAAATACAGAGACAATTTATCATTTCATCGTTTAGGATGTATAAAATTAACGACTTCCCTTCCTGGATGTCATAATAATATCATGATTATGGGCATCTCAATTCTCATCTCCGATTACATAGGACTGTCATACCCGATAAAGTATGATTTCAAATATCAGATCAAATTTTTTTGCCAGTGATTTTCCTGAAGAACAGGGAAGGTTTTGAAGTTACAAATGTGCATCATCATCACCTTACACTACAGTTCAATCCAACAGATAAATACTATCCCCAATCATCAAAATACTTGACATCAAATCCAATCTGAGTGGGACTACCATCTGGTGAAGTTAAAATAATTATGTAAACCAATGTGTTTTTTAAATTGAAATTCCCTGGCACAGTATTTTCTTCTTCGTACGCTATCTATGTTTTCATTGCATGCATTGTAGGTGATACAGTTGATTAACACTTTTTCAGCGAATGTTTGTTTGCGCACTAGTTGCACTTTATCGACGTGATACATGTATATCCCCGGTGTATATCGAGGGCTCAGAACCACAAGGCCTCATCTCCAGTTTTTTAAAAATGAGATTTTGGTATCAACATTTCAGAAAGAAATTCTCTTCTCTTTCCAGTAACACACAGCCTTATCTCCATAACCAGTTGCCAAAAACGGCAACCTGCGAAATGTTTCCTAATCTATATATCTGGAAACATATTGCCAAATCAGGCCAAATTGCTTTTTTTGCCATTGGTTATTTTTGTGATTTGAAAAACTACTTTTGCATGTTCAGTAAGATGGTTACTTAATTTAATCAAGTCAAAATCATAATCACTTATCATAAGACATGAATTGCATAGTTTGTGGTATTTATTTTTGTGACTTTGAGCCTGCAATATATTCGCGAAATTAAATAGATCGCAAAATTAAGTGGGTTTTTTGCCTCTAGCGTCCTTATTTTAAGAAAGGGAATCACGGATGTTGATGAATCATGATCAGAAAATAATGTTCTAAGTTTTTACCAAGGCTCATAAATTTTGACAGTGAGGTTTGATATGTTTTAAAGCAAAAGGCTTAATTAGTTAATTAAAAAAAGATTAAAGGTATCATAAATCTATGACTTCTGAAATAAATGTGTATCAAATGTGTATCTACTGTTTCAAAAACTGTAAATCAAAAACATGCGATAAAATGTACACATTTAAATACAGTGCAACCAATGAAGCTTCTGAAGTACTGGTGTAATGTGATGAATACCAATTATAGGTGATCATATATAATAACGAGTGCGTGTAACAAGCCTTGCAGCAGAGTTTTGTATTCTCTTTAAAGGTATATTATGTGATCTTTCCAGGGAACGCCCTCAACATCGAAAAGAAAATTGAAAGCAGATTTTCTTGCAGATTTACATTTCTGCACACTAAAAAATCTTAAAAATACGGGGTCAAAATTCAACCACAAAAGGGTCGTTTTTAACCCCGCTTACTGAGTCAACTATGCACCGACTAAAAAAGGGTCAAATTTGACCCGGTGATCTAGTGAAAAATGTCACCCAAATTGTGGTTAAAAATGACTATCCTTGGGGTCAAATGACTATATTTCTCTTTTTCTCTCTGACTATATTAGGGTCAAAAAATGACCATATTCAGGGGTCATTTTGATAACGGTATATCCCGATTAGCAAATGACCCCGGAACGTGGTTGAAAATGACTATATTTAGGGTCATATATATTTAGGGTCATTAATGACTAGGGTCATTCATGACTATATTTAGGGTCATTTAAATATGACCCTTTTAAGGGTCATTTCAATATGATGCCAAATGACCCCGACAGTGGTTGATTTAACCACGAATAGGGTTAAATAAAACTGACCCCGTATAAGAGGGTCAATATTTTGACCCCGTCGTTTTTTATAGTGTGTGATCATAAATCGTACATACATTCCAGGTTACAGGGCGATACGATTCTTAATTACTTCAAAATCATGGTTTTAGAGTGAAAATAAACTGTCGTGATAACACGACAGTTTATATTTTCACTCTAAATTCACACTAAAACCATGATTTTGAGGTAATTAGGAATCGTATCGCTCTGTAACTTGGAATGGATGTACGATTTATGATCAGAAATGTACACACTAAAAAATCTTAAAAATACGGGGTCAAAATTCAACCACAAAAGGGTCATTTTTAACCCCGCTTACTGAGTCAACTATGCACCGACTAAAAAAGGGTCAAATTTGACCCCGGTGATCTAGTGAAAAATTTCACCCAAATTGTGGTTAAAAATGACTATCCTTGGGGTCAAATGACTATATTTCTCTTTTTCTCTCTGACTATATTAGGGTCAAAAAATGACCATATTCAGGGGTCATTTTGATAACGGTATATCCCGATTAGCAAATGACCTCGGAACGTGGTTGAAAATGACTATATTTAGGGTCATATATATTTAGGGTCATTCATGACTAGGGTCATTCATGACTAGGGTCATTCATGACTATATTTAGGGTCATTTAAATATGACCCTTTTAGGGGTCATTTTAATATGATGCCAAATGACCCCGACAGTGGTTTGTTTTAACCACGAATAGGGTTAAATAAAACTGACCCCGTAAGAGGGTCAATATTTTGACCCCGTCGTTTTTAGTGTGCGGGCGCTATGGCAGGAGGACCGATGGGTAAAAATCGCCCAGCGCCCGCTTATCTTGAGCCTTGATCACTGCCATCAAGCAGTGACGTCTTGAATTCTTTTGGTTAGATATGTACCTATATACGATAGGCTACGAATCGACTTTCCATGGTGTTATTCCCGTTAGGTGTGAGATGATTTGCCTAATCAAGACGCCGGCGTTGTGAGACATGTTTTTCAAATAGTCTTTATTAAATCTCATAATATTGTAGATGAAATTGAATACATGGAAATAATATTTGATGTTGTTCTTTGAATTGGTTGAAGGATTGAGCTATTGTTATGTCAAAAATATTCATAAAATATTTAATATTTGACTGACATGGTAGTCATTTTGACAATGACTTTTGCTGCAGTTAAATTGTAACTTCATATAGGCCTAGTTATTATTAACTACATACAAAGTCGAATTTAACTACATTCAAAGTCGGAAGGCAAATATCAACCCCGTATGGTGGTCAAATGACTATATTTCTCTTTTTCTCTCTGACTATATTAGGGTAAAAAAATGACCATATTCAGGGGTCATTTTGATAACGGTATATCCCGATTAGCAAATGACCCCGGAACGTGGTTGAAAATGACTATATTTAGGGTCATATATATTTAGGGTCATTAATGACTAGGGTCATTTAAATATGACCCTTTTAGGGGTCATTTCAATATGATGCCAAATGACCCCGACAGTGGTTGATTTAACCACGAATAGGGTTAAATAAAACTGACCCCGTAAGAGGGTCAATATTTTGACCCCGTCGTTTTTAGTGTGTAAATCTGCAAGAAAATCTACTTTCTAAAAGAAAAAGTGAATAGAGGGCGCTCTCTGAAAAAGATCACATAATATGCCTTTAATTTTGCAATGTGTGTGTTCGGAAGACCATAAAGGAGGATGTTACATTGATCAAGGCGACTCGTGATAAAAGCATGAATAAGTATTTCCGTATAGATTTTTGATTGAGAAAATTCCGAATACGACCTATCTTGTATAAAGCAAACGAAGCTGAACGACAAATATTATTTACATAGTCATTCATTTTAAGATCACTCTCGACAATTACTCCGAGGTTACGTGCACTTTTTTCAGGGTGTATGGGAACATTGGCAATTTCAACTGGTGATAAATGAGAGGAATTTCTGAAACGAGATGTAATATGAATAACTTCAGTTTTGTCCTCATTCAATTTTAAATCATTAGCGTTAGACCAGGCCTTGATATCATGATACATCTTTCAAGTTTGGGGATCATTGAATGGTCAGAGTTTTTCAAAATAATATAGGCCTAAACTTGCGTATCATCGGCATGTATCATTTTACCGCAACCATGAGCTTCAATAAGATCTTCAAGTGGCGCGGTATACAAAGTAAAAGATAAAGGGCCGATGACCGATCCCTGAGGAACACCTTAGTGGTACACGAAATTTAGATAGCGAGTCATTTATCATGTTTATGATAACAGATTGTGTACGATTCATAAAATTACCATATCTATGAAATAATCGATCTCAGTGTGACTAATAGTATCGAAAGCTGCGGAATAATCTAAAAGAATTAAAAACAGCATCATTACATTGATCTACGACTATAGCATTAACTCATTATATACACGTAAAAGAGCAGTTTCTATACTATGACAAGATCTATATGCAAATTGCGTTTTACCACAAAGTTGGTTCAATGATAAATAGTCGTGGATTTGAGATGCACAAGCACGCTCAATGGTTTTTGCAAGAAACTTAAGGTTGGCAACAGACCGATAATATTTCAAAATCTCACAATCCAAATTTTTTGTTTCTTCATTGTTCCCATGGGTTGTACCTATCTAAAAACCATAATTACAGGAGTATGTTCTGAGGTCATGGGTCAAAAGCCGAATTTGGAGGTATGGGGCTCCTATACTATGAGCTGCCTTATGTTAACTCAGATAAGTATAAAAGTTGCGCAATTTACAACATGGGATCCGGGACAGCTTTTAGACTTAATAACAATTCCTTTAAATTGGAAAGGGCGCTCAAATGAATAATAACAGTAGTCTAGAAGTTTTATATGGCTAGTGTTTTTGGAGCAGATGAGCAGAAGGGTGTTGGACTATGGACTGTGGGAAGCATTTGGTATACAAATTAAGTATGAGTACACTAATAGAAATTGACGTCAATTTACAGGGAAAAATACGTTTTTACCTTTTTAAAACAATATTTACACACAAAAATGGTAAAACCACGTAATTTTACGATTTCCTCTACATTAACGTTATTTGTAAAATATGCCGTTTTTTTACAGCAAACGTAAAAATTGACGTTAATTTACAGGGAAAATAAACGGTTTTTACCGTTTTAAAACAATATTTACACAAAAAAATGGTAAAAACCCGTAATTTACGATTCCCTCTACATTGATGTTATTTCAACGTTATTTGGAAAATGTTCCGTTTTTTACAGCAAACGTAAAAATTGACGTTAATTACAGGGAAAATATACGGTTTTTACCGTTTTACAACAATATCTACACACAAAAATGGTAAAAACCCGTAATTTTACGATTCCCTCTCGTCGTCGTCGTTCTATGGATCATGGCTGATTCTTTGTGACCCTATTGATGATGGAGCGCCACCGTTGTCTATTTTGTGACATGCGATGCGCAGAGATAAGAGATAGACCAGTTGCTTCTTTAATGCCATCAGTCCAACGAAGCTTTGGTCTGCCACGTTTACGTCTTCCTTCGATAGCTCCTTGTATTATCACCTTTTCTAGATTGTCACCCTCTCGTCTAGCAATATGTCCAAAGTATTGTAGCTTGTTGCGCATGATCTTTGTATACAGAGAAGTTTGGTTCCCAATCTGGCTTCTGACAAAATTCATTTGTCTAATATGCTCTTTCCATGATATTTCTAGCATCTTGCGCCAACACCACATTTCAAAAGCTGATATTTTCTTTGAATCTGCTATTCCGACTGACCATGTTTCAGCTCCATATGTTGCGACCGGAAAGATTAATGCCTTCATAATACGTATTTTTGTGGCCTTTGTGATTCCTCTATCTTTCCAAATGGTTGATAGGGCATTTGCTGATGTTTTAGCCATTGCCAGAAGTCTTTTAATTTCTCCGGAGCTTCCACCATCTTTAAGGATTAGTGATCCAAGAAAATTGAAGTTATCTACACAATCTACTGTGTCATTATCGACCTTCACTTGTTGGTTGCTGTTTCCTCCACAAATCATGACTTTAGTCTTCTTAACATTTAGGAAGAGTCCAAACTTTTAACTGGCTGCTTTCACTTTGTGTATTAGAACTTGAAGTTCAGCTCCAGTTCTAGCTATCAGGGTGGTATCGTCAGCATATCGGAGATTGGTTATGGTGCGACCTCCTACTGAAACTTGGCCTTTCACTCCATCAAAAGCTTGCATCATGATGTACTCTGCATAAATGTTGAATAGGTAAGGTGACAGGATACATCCTTGATGAACGCCTTGTCCAATAGAGAACCACTCACAACTGCCATTATCTGCTCTTACTGTAGCCTCTTGATCTTTGTAGAGGGATTTAATCAGCTCAATGATGTGAAGAGAGAAACCCATTTCTTGCATTACCAACCATAGCTTCAAATGTTGAACGCAGTCAAATGCCTTTAGAGTAATCAATGAAGCATAGATATAGGGGTTGTTGAAATTCCAAGCTCTTTTCCATCAGGTTTCTCAGGTTACCTATTTGGTTTCTTGTACCTCGTCCTTTCCTGAAACCTGCCTGTTCAGGTGGTAACTCATTCTCCAGGTGTTGTCGGATTCCCTCTACATTAACGTTATTTCAACGTTATTTGTAAAATATCCCGGGTTTTTTACAGCAAATGTAAATATTGACGTTAATTTACAGGGAAAATATACGGTTTTTACCGTTTTAAAACAATATTTACACAAAAAATTGTAAAACCCCCATAATTTTACAACAAAACACTTCGACATCATCTTCGTTAGCTCAGTCGATAAGGCGTCCGATAAGCCGTAAGGCGTTAGATTTACAATACAGAGGTCTCGGGTACAATTCCCCATCCGGTCAAGTTAAGGTAAGTTCATCTAAAAATCTTTAATGCCATGTAAAAATAAATTGCGAAGAAGAATAAACATATGACACATAAAATTAACATATGAAACATAAAATTGCAGGAAATATGTTCCTGTATTTTTTTTTATATCCGAAATTATACACAAGCCCCGTTAAATATTAACAGGTACAATTTATATTCACAACACATGAACACATCCGTAAAATAACCTTAAAATACTGTTAAAATATCATAAAAACTAACAAATTAACGGGAAATTATATTTTACGGTTGCTGCATTTTAACGGTATTACTATTATACTGGCAGCTGGGACTTCGGTATTCTACCGTTAAAAAACGGGATTTTCTTTTGAACAGTACATACATGGCAATGTTGGTATACAGGGTGGTTCAATAAAACCTTGACAGTTTTTTGAAGCCATTTTTTTTGAAATTCTGTAGATTTAAAAAAGAAACTTTTTCAATATTTATCAACTATATGATCTTGACCATCTACGCTGAAAATATCATTACAAATAACCTTACGGTTGCAAAATAACAGCTATTTGAACAAAGTCTGTCCCATTTCACTCTGTCCACGGGTACCGTACTGATTTCGCGACGTTACAACCAGTGTGGTTCAATAAAACGTTGACAGTTTTTCAAAGCCATATTTTTAAAAATTGTGGGATTTGAGTGGTTTTTTTTACATATTCCTCAAAAATATCACCTTGGCCGTCTATGCTGAAAATGTCAATGTTAATAATGCTATGGCGGCAAAATGATAGCTATTTGAAGAGAATCTCTCCAAGTAAGTCCCCCCACCCCCTAAAAAAAAAGGGGTGAGAAAAAAAGGAAAAAGGAAAAAGGAAATAGGAAAAAGTTGAGAAAAAGACCGAGGTTATTAGCCAAATAGAAGGCAAAATTGTACATGTAGTACATTTTTTTGACCTCACCCCCCCCCCCCCCCCCCCCCCCCCCCCCCCCCCCCCCCCCCCACTTACGTAAAATTCACGAGGTAAGTGACTAGAATTTTTTGGGGGGCAACCTTTTACGAATTTTTTTGAAATCTTGCCCGCCCCCCCCCCGAAAAAAACTCATTCTAAACCTCACCAAATCATGAAATGAACCCTCGTCTACAAAAAAGTCCGTGTACGTATTGCTCTATCTGCTGAAGACCACGGAAACCTCATAGCTTTATACCACGGAATGAAATCTGCCATAAACATTACTATACATGGCGAAAATCGTACAGATTTGCACTGCAGACCTCTGTGTAGGGAGTGTTGACAATAGCAATAGCATGACAATAGCAAGGTCGTTTGACTATTGTGTTTGTGCATGTTTGTGACGACTGACCCCGTTTAACAATCTTCATAGCTTTCATATAGGGCTTGGGTGACCTAACTATTGACTGACATTGAATGGCATCGTCACTGTTAAGGCAGAGCATAGACAATTACACTTCCAATCTATGAAAATCAATAATTCTAATTAGGGTCAC
>CM069442.1:90166625-90304940 GCA_035610835.1 Ophiura sarsii | reverse complement strand
CTGTGGGAACAGATTATGTAATCTGTGGGAACAGATTGCAAACTGTGGGAACAAATTGCAAAAACATATATTTTGACTATGTCCCTTCTGGGGCTTCGTAAGATCTAAACTCAAAGCACTGTACAACAAATGAATAAAAGATTAAAGCAAAAATACAACAACGATCTTAAATCTACAAAAATATACATACACAGAGTCAAATGCATATTTTAAACTAATAGCACATACACAGCCAATCCAGAATTCCACAAATTTCACTTATTGTACAGCTTCAGAATGCTGTAAATTTGACATCGTAAATAACCTGATTAATTACAGCACTGTAATTATTACCCAACTTGGTGTGTGATTGTTTAATAGTAGATGATTGTCTAAGTCTGGGTGAGTGAGAGGTGTCCTACTGTGAAAGTAGTGTGTATCTGGTGTGTAGGGTAGAGCTCTGCCATATAAATCATCACTAAAATAGTCACTGTCGATGAGTGCTATAAGTCATACTAAAAACATGAGATGGCTCAAAATATGCTAAATCGTTATGAAACTGTAACACAAAGGTTACAAAGTGTAATGTTTGATTAGACATGCTTATAATAAACTACAGAGAAAGTAACAAATCATAATTGTTAGATTTATTTCAATTTCACTGATAAATGTGCATTAGACCATAAATACTGGAATTGCTTTCCAGTATTTATGATTAGAGCAAACAATAATGGTATCAATTCAAAATACAATATTCATATTTTTATGAGCGATTCCATGAAAACGTGACGGGGAAAAATGAAAATTGCTCTCAGCGATTTATTTTTACCCTCATATTCATGATTCCAACCACATGCAAGGGTCAGGGGGAAATGTTACGTTTGGCTATTGTTTACTGCGAACAAAATCGACTTCTTTAACTTCGAGAATGGTATCACGTGTTACCGGAACAGCAATTTTTAAATATATTTCCTACATAATTTGGTTTTAATTGATGCCAATTATAATTTTAGTTCTACTAGTAAGGCCCTTTGTTAAAATAGTAAACAATCAGATAAATTCGTAATTACCACTTCACAGTGAGCCATCAAAATATCATAACACGTACTACCTAAATTATAATCAAGAAAACGTGCTAAAACCTCAATTTTTGAGTGTTATTTATCACTGTGTATGGTTTATATGTTAGTTCAATTGTCAAAGTCAAGATTTCTTTTAATTTAAATTTTAAATACACCATCAAATGGCTACAGTGCAACAGAGCATAAATGACCAAATATTGAATTATAAAAATATAGTGCCTCTTGAGTGTTGTACAACCATGAACATTTCAATCCTAAGTATGTGTATCATACATAATCAAAACAGCTTTGTTTTAAAGTACTCTTTTGTGTCCTTGTATGATTATCAGCATTGTTACATTTCTTATTTCTTATTTCGGATTGGTCAATACTTGATTATCCATACACGCTAATCCAACCAGCTACTGGCTACTTGCTTTTATGGCCTTGACTATTTAGACTTAGTACAGGCCTTTATAATGTACAGGCTTGCATGTCAGCACACGGTCACCTAAGTAACATACACCATTATGCTTAAAACCCTTGACTGCACACTGCTGAATGGCATTTCAAAGTTTCTTGTAGCGCGGATTTCAAAACATTGGTCCCTCAGCGTGAGCATGTCCTTAAAGATTGCTTCTATTGTTTGCGTGCATGGCTGGACAAATATTAATACACTTTTGCCAAGTCTGTGCACAGTTGTACAGTTGCATGAAATACATTGTTATTGTAAGAAAATGTTGCAAAATTAATGTATCTAAAGTTTTGATTAATATTACAGAAAAAGACAAATGAAATTGAGAAATGTGGCTTGACCATTTTATTAAGCATAATTTAAGGATTAATTTGAAACCTTACATTGACTTAATTGGGCATACAAAAAGTGGTTCAAAATGATTCCATTACGCTTAATTAATTGATTAATTGCGCGCGTAAATGAATTACACAGCAAACATGTTAACGAATGGCTTGACAGATTTGTGTGGCTAACCATAAACATCTTTCTCTGTGATTATAGTGTTTATTGCATGTTTAAAATTCATGAGAAAATACAAAAACACAATTTTTAAAATTTAAATATACCAAATGTTTGGAGGAACATATTTTAAATACTAAAGAGATATTGAATTATCTGCTCAGACCGTTGTTTTAAGCACATCTAATAGGCCTATACTATCAACCAGAAACAGGGGGGGGGGGGGGGGTGGGGCGCGGTTTTTACTTCATATATATCCAATTTCAAGACGGGAGAATCTAAACAAACAGAACATTGTTTCAAGTACTGATAATCGGGCAGCATGTGTGTCGCGAAGTAATTCGGTGGAATGGAGAGTCTGGCATCACAAACGGAAATCCTGCATTCGCCACTGGCCTCTTGCACTCGTAACGTTAATGGCCTTAATAATTATATTGGAAACTCATTGAATTGAAAGTCATTGATTCACGGTGTGTAGTTTCCTCTATTCACTTTGAGAAAAAAAGGCCACGAAAACAGATTCACTAAGTTTCGATAGGCCTACTTGACAGCTACTTCCTCTATTTTATCACAGCGAAAGTAACAAAATAAAGTTGAACATTGTATAGGGTGTTCCAGATTTATCTGTAATGATATTAGGTGAAACATCAGCATTTGATTTTAGATTAGGATACCTGAATCGTGGTGTTTTTCGGGTTTTTTTAAAAAATTGTCCCTATTTCTGATAGCACGATAAAAATACCACTAAAGGGTCTTAGCAGTGACGGCACTAGTATCAGAATGTTTTAAAGGTATTTATGACAAGTCAACATTGTCAATTGTTTGGGGTGGCTTGGGCGAAACGTGTCGTGACTGGGGCAGTAGCGGCACTACAGGGGGGCAGGGGGGGGGGGGGGGTGTCCTCCAAAATATTTGTTTCCCCACCCCCCCAAAAAAAAAAATCAATTTAGTTACCCCCCAATTTCGATTTAGTTGAAATAGTATAGACAATTTTAGCATAGGCCTAACAAGGCAATTTTTGTCCGCGCTCTGCGCACATTTAGTCTGACTTACATGACATAAATTGCCCGCTTAGGAACGCTATTAATTCGGTCTGGTAAACCTACTGTTATCAATTACTACCTACTATTATTGCCTAGATAGGCCCTATATTTAAATTCGGGGCGTGTACGGCAGGCGCGTACCGCGGCATGTGAGCCAGGGGGGGGGGGGGGGGGGGGGGGGGGCAGAAGTATGTCGTCCCGACAGTGGCGTAAATTTTCGTAAAAGGTTGCCCCAATTTTTTTCCCCAGTCAGTCACCTCGTGAATTTCACGTAAGTGTGTGTGGGGGGGGGGGGGGGGGGGGGGGCGGTAGTGTAGGGGGGGGGGGGTAGTGTAAAAATAAATTCGCACGGTCACAAAATTTCGCACGGTCACAAAATTTCGCAGTCCAAAAACAAAAAATAGTCAACAAATAATGCCCAATCGTCAGGGTTTTAGGCCTAGGTCCTATTTTTTTTATGCCCATTTTTGAGCGTCCCGGCATTGCGAATTTAGCGTCCCGGTATTTGGAGACAGGGGGGGGGGGGGCAACTTGCCCCCCTGCCCCCCCCCCCCCCCCCCCCCGGTCGGTACGCCCATGGTGTACGGGCAGTACTTCTTGCTAACTGCATGGGTGAGTTTCCATTATTTTGCAAATTGCATCCACGCTCATGCGTTTAAACTACTCAATGGGCGTTGCAATACAGCCGGTTGGTTGCACACGAGAATTATGTCATATAGCAACCAGCTTTGATGGAAGGCGAATATTTAAATTTGGTGTCGGTTTTTAGGGCAGCAATTTATAGCGCTGCTAAGCGGGCCTTGTAGCGTAATGATTAGGTTAAATTATATAGACCAAATGTTGACAATGTTAGCATAAAACAACTAAATTTTGCGCGCAAACGCGCAATTTCATACCAAATTTGTAAGTATTATGAGACCAAATTTGACAATTTAGACATCAAATGGCATCATTTTTTTTTCATTACCCCCTAAAAAAGTGCCTCACCGTTTTCCTTATGCTGGCAATACAAATTTTGCATGAAAACAGCCATTTTTTGTGTCAATTAAGTATTAAAAAAATGAAATAAAAACCGCCCTCCCTCTTCACTTTTTGAAGGTAGGCCTACGTCCTTAATCTAATAATAAATATTAAGTGGCCTTATGTGTGTTATGAACTCACTGGTGAAATATTTAGAATTTTATTAATTATCTGGCAAGGTCTCAAATTTGGGTTTTTTTCGCGACGCATTCTCCTCACAAGATGTAAGATTTGCGTTTGATTTTGTCAATGTAAGATGTGCATGTGGTTCTTCAGACTTCTTCAGACCACGGTCTGTTTAATTTTAAAACAATTGTAATTATCATAGAAAACGCCTGTGACTCCCCGAGTGACTCTCTTACCGGAACAGACTGTATAAGTTGGTTGCTTTATACTTGCACCAACTTACACACCCTGGCCCTGTATCCATTCATTCGTGGGCAATATCGACAATTCGGTGTCTGGCCAGATGAGATAATGCACAGATAGTCAAATTGACTATCTGTGGATAATGTATCTGCGCGTGGGTACATAAATTAAATCATACATGTACCATAGACGGTTTACCGTCTATGACATGTACATGCACGTGTATCATGTGTATGTTTGACGCATTGTCGTGAAACCTTTTATTGTCCATTCGTGCACTGCTGCTGTACGCGCGGTCTCATTCTATTAATCCATTCATTTGTTGGTAATATAATTCCAAAACTTTTCTAGTGATCTTTTAATACTTTCGGAACAACAACAATTTTTAAAGATGTCAGGATTGTCAGGACAACGCTGGATCTACCAGAAACATTTCGAGGGTGCACCGAAAGACGAAAATATAAAGCTAGAGGCATTTGACTTGCCCACAATAAAAGATGGAGGTAGGTGCATCTGAAAATGTCTGCCTTTTTCGATGCCCGGGGTGCTCAGTGGTGCGTTATTACAATAGGGAGTAATACAAGTATTTCCAATACCCTAAACAAGTAGTGAATTATGAATATATTTGATATAACCCTAAACAAGCAGTCAAAATAGTTTGATACCTTAAGCAAGTAAATTAATTTGTAAGTAAATTAATTTGTACAGTTTTTACTATAGGCCTACAAATTAATTTTATAACCTAATACATTTCATGATCTGATCTAGATCAGATCCCAATCCCCTACGCGATGGATACAAATTGGGAAATAGTTATAGTATAGGCCTACAAATACTACATGGTCATGATGATGGTAGAGGGCATCATGGCATGGAGGGGAAATAGAGCAAACTATTTTCCTGAGGTACTGGCTACGGGCCTAGGGTGATAGGCCCGTAGCCAGTACCGAGGGAAAATAGTATACAAATATTTACTGTTCCTGAGGGAAATGATACAAAATAGCTCCCCGAGGCCGTGACTGATTATAGCCCACGGTCTCCAGTAATACCGAGGGGACCTATTTTGCACCATTTCCCGAATATGGAGCAATAAATATTTGTTTTTTATACCATAATATTATACAAATATTTCAGTTGAACTGATTAACAAAAGATAATAAAAGCCTAGGCCTACTCCCCGGCCTACTCAATATGTCAGTCACTAAGCTTACCGCCGATTGACAGCATATTTGATTTGCTTTTTCATCACTAGCACTGTCTCTATCTACATCGTCGAGTAATTGCACCAATGCATCTTCACCAATGCAATAAGCTGAAACCCAAATTATCCATTTTGGTGATAAAACTCGGGAAATATGAGTCCGAACGCCAGCAAAATATAGTCCAGGAGTAATTCTGTTATACCCTTCACAGAGGTATTCTTGCATGATTTTTAAGAACGACGCATACTACGTTGTAGGTGTGCAGGGTATAACAGAATTATGCCATAGTCCAATATTTTATGTCACATAATATATATAGTATCAACCAATCAAATGAAAGGAATATTTGTATGGGCTATTAAATCGCGCCTAATATCGCGACTATTTATAAGGAACATTATAAGGACCCTAATACGTAATGCCATTTCAACCGTTTTTCTTAATTTTGCTTTTTTTGAAAGTTTTACAAAGTTAAGATTAAATACATCATTCTTGCAACGTTTAAAAAAGTTTTAAAATTCATTTTGGTTTTGAAAACAAAATGGCTTCTTTCCACTATTGCAGTCTTTTTGACTCACCCTGTATGACGGAATACGAAATAATAGGCTATTGAAAAAAATGTCGAACTTTTTTTGATGAGTTTATTTTGTGTCTTTTGATGATTTCAGAAGTTTTACTGGAAGCAGTGTGCCTTTCTGTCGATCCATATATGAGGTAAATATAAGTTTCAACTTAAGTTTCCATCATATACTACCTCAATTCTCAAAAGCAGATAACAGAGCCCTATTTTATAAATGTAAAGATTAGGCCTATTCTTATTAAGAGTAGCCTAATTCTTGTAGTAAAGAAATCGTGAATTCATGAATTGATCTTCATATTAAAAAATAACGACTCTTTTACCTCCAAAATCATGAAAATCCCATTTTTGGCACTTTTTGGTCAAATAATTCCAAAAATAAAAAAGATTTTCAAAAAACCAAAAACGATTCCTAGGGAACTCTATTATTAGGAATATAATAAAACTAGTATGACAAAATTTGACAAAATATATTTTGAGTTATCTTTGCAGAACCTATTAGGCCTATAGGTAAAAAAATCATGTTTTTTATAATTTTCTCCAAAATGATCAATTTCATGATCATGGTTGGATTCGTTGAACCCTTTTATGCAAAAAATGTATACTTTTATATAGATTAAATGCATAATGAAGAAGTTACGGTTGTTTTACGGAGGCTATACCTGAAGGTATGGTTAAAGAATTTTAGATTTATCTCAACAAGTAGGTTTTGACTGCAAATGTGTCACTGTTTCAAAAGAAATAACGTCATGGGATGAGTAATGTGTTATAATGTTATGAACATTTTCTATGTTTATCATAAGCTCGCAAGATTTATATGAGTGTTATAATTTCGGTTTTATCATGTTCATTAACTTTATCATTTTTATTATTTTTTCTAAAAACATCAATGTGGATTTATGGCAGACTGTTCAGCAGTCAAATACCAATCGGAGCCACTATGATAGGGGAACAAGTTGCAAGGTAAGTCACACAATAACTGATTTCCTGTATATATTGACAGGATAATTCCTCCCCAGACAACATACATATATTGGCCCAATATTGGCAATATTGGCATTGGCATTGTCTTGTTGACCAATATTGGGCCAATATTGGTTCCCCATTGGCAATATTGGCATTGGCATTTTATTGGTCACCGATATTGGACCAATATTGGCTTTACATTGGCGCTCATTAATTGGCATCATGTTGGCAACCAATATTGGACCAATATTGGTGACCAATTGAGTGTCAATGCCATTGGCACTCTCTTTGTCACCAATATTGGACCAATATTGGTTTTACATTGGCGCTCGTTAATTGGCATCATGTTGGCTACAAATATTGGACCAATATTGGTGACCAATATTGGTTTTACATTGGCGCTCGTCAATTGGCATCATGTTGGCAATCAATATTGGACCAATATTGGTGACCAATTGAGTGCCAATGCCATTGGCACTCTCTTGGTCACCAATATTGGACCAATATTGGTTTTACATTGGCGCTCTTCAATTGGCATCATGTTGGCAACCAATATTGGTCCAATAATGGACGCAATATACCAGGGGCGGGAAATAACACCATTGATTTGATATTCAAATTATGACGTGGTCTAAAAAAGGCGGCCGCTGTTAAGAGTTATCGCTTCCCGGCCTTTTGGCTAGGATCTTGTGCCTGGTCCTGTCCCTTGAAGATTTGTTCCCTTGTCCTAGGCTTGCCCTTGGCCAAATTGGTCCTGGCCACCTGGCTTCCTACCTAACATTTCTCCAAGATCGCCCAATATTGGCCCAATATTGGCCCTCATTGGCGAGTGCCAATATTGGGCCAAGCTTGGGCCAATGGCCAAATAATATTATGCCAATATTGTAAGCCAATATTGGGCCAATGAAAAATCAATATTGGGCCAATATTGTTATGTTATATTGGCCCAGTATTGGCCCAATATTGGCACTCATTTGTTTAAAAAAAACCTAAAAAAAACTTGATTGTGGATGTATGTAACATCA
This sequence comes from Ophiura sarsii, assembly GCA_035610835.1. NCBI lineage: Eukaryota > Metazoa > Echinodermata > Ophiuroidea > Amphilepidida > Ophiuridae > Ophiura > Ophiura sarsii. The sequence goes on along the minus strand of CM069442.1, from coordinate 90,296,722 downwards.
TTTTTATGTCAATTTTTATAATTTATAAAGACCGCCAATGCTTTTATAGTTTTTTTCTATTCTTTTTTAATCTATTTTTCTATCTATCATTTATCTCTGGATTTCTGAAACTTTATAATCGAAACAAATTAAATGCGTAAAACAATATATTATTGCTCGATAAATAAGTGATTGAAGTTGCTATCACTTTGATAATGATAGCAACACTTGTAAAACCATTTTACCAGTGTGCCCAACCATTTCTCCTTTGCACACTTTGTTTAAAATACATTCAGAGATGTCATTTTTATAGCTTGTTATAGCTAGGCTAATATACAACTGTAAGCTATTTGGATACACAAAGCAAACACATTTCCAAAACAGGCCTAGCCAATCGTACAACATGAGAAAGGAGACCGTTTATACCAATGTTAAATCTACCATGATTACCATTTTTTTTAAATCTGTACAACCGATGAATTTCTAGAAAATCTTTGGTACAACTTAATTTCAAGAAAGTTAGTTCTTGTACCAAATTTAGCTAGCTTTAATAAACGAATTGGGAGACGCAATATTCATGTCGAAATATATGTGGAAAGGCATTCAGACAACTATTGATAGACGCGATCAAGTCTTGTACCTTTGAAGGGTGATTACGGGCACGTATGAGTAAAGTGGATTCCCTCTATAATGAACCAAAATTTTAATTTCAGTGCCAAAGATCTTGAAAAAGGTTACAGGGGACATTCTCGCTTCGACGATGCTCCTATGCGTAGGTCAACTGAAAGCCCGGTCCGATGGTAGACTCCGAATCTCCAGAATCTTACGAGATATGTACACATTTTCTCATAATACTTTATGCTGCTACGCTTCCAATCATTAGATGGTTATAGCACAGTGGCGTGCGCAGGATATTGTGAGTGGGGGGGGCCACCTGGCCATAAATGAAATTCCCCCGACTAATTTAGTAAAGAACTGCGCGCGTAGCGCGCGAATTTTTTTGAATTTACCCCTTTTTTTGCACGATTGAGCTACATTTTGGCTCTAAAGAAGCTTGTACCAAAGAATATAGCATTTTGGGACGACATATGCGCGCGTAGCGCGCGAAAAATTTTCATCTGTTTTTTTGACTATCATAATTCCATGATGCCACTGACCTAGCCTCCTTCTCAATTCCCCCGACTGGCCTAAGTTTCCCCCGACTGACTCAATAGTGGGGGGGCCGCGGGCCCCCCCCCCCCCCCCCCCCTTTGCGCACGCCACTGTTATAGCATATGGACGGCGCAAAGTGCACGGTGTCTCATTTAGGCCCACAGGCCGGGCGGGCTAGAGAAGTGCTCAGAACCGGGACTATTAACAATACACTCAATTTAAAAAAAAATAAACACCGGATTCTACTGTCGCTCTAGTTGGCCCCCGAATTCCACCGTCACTCTGTTGCAAGTAGGCCTAAGTGTAGGCCCTATATTCGCCACAACATGTGGGCACTATCGTATAGTTTTATTGACTGTAGGCCTACATCATGCCTTTCGTCGGTATACAACTCGGACTTTTTACTGTCTGATAAGTCCACCCCCCCCCCCCCCCCCCCCTCCCCCCTCCCCCTCCCTATGGCCCTGTTTAAAGCTGGCTACGCCACTGATTCGCGCATGTTGGATGTGCCGGCCCGCCGCGCGCCGCCAGTGGTCCGCATTGCGGCGCGTTATTGGTCACTCTCGATCATAGTTCGGCGTGGCCCCTCGCTACACGGCTCGATCCTCATGGCGGCATTATTATCACATCAATCAAACCACTTCTGGATGTTATCATCAATCAATGCATGTCGGCTGCCCAGACAACATACATATATTGGCACAATATTGGCATTGGCATTATCTTGTTGACCAATATTGGGCCAATATTGGTTCCCCATTGGCAATATTGGCATTGGCATTTTATTGGTCACCAATATTGGCTTTACATTGGCGCTCGTTAATTGGCATCATGTTGGCAACCAATATTGGACCAATATTGGTGACCAATTGAGTGCCAATGCCATGGCACTCTCTTGGTCACCAATATTGGAACAATATTGGTTTTACATTGGCGCTCGTTAATTGGCATCATGTTGGCAATCAATATTGGACCAATATTGGTGACCAATTGAGTGCCAATGCCATTGGCACCCTCTTGGTCACCAATATTGGTTTTACATTGGCGCTCGTTAATTGGCATCATGTTGGCAACCAATATTGGACCAATATTGATTGCCAACATGATGCCAATTGACGAGCGCCAATGTAAAACCAATATTGGTGACCAAGAGAGTGCCAATGGCATTGGCACTCAATTGGTCACCAATATTGGTCCAATATTGGTTGCCAACATGATGCCAAGGGGCGGAAAATGACACCATTGATTTGATATACAAATTCTGACGCGGTCTAAAAATTGCGGCCGCTGTTAAAAGTTATCGCTTCCCGCGGCCTTTTGGCTAGGATATTGTACCTTGTCCTGTCCCTTGAAGATTTTTTCCCTTGTCCTTGGGCTTTCTCTATTCCAAAGTTGGTTCTGGCCACGGGTTGGCCCGGGATCAGCTCACTCCTCTTTAGGGGAAGTAAAACAATATAAAGATAGAATTCTTCCTACCAAACATTTCTCCAAGATCGCCCAATATTGGCTCAATATTGGCACTCATTGGCGAGTGCCAATATTGAGCCAAGCTTGGGCCAATGGCCAAATAATATTATGCCAATATTGTAAGCCAATATTGGGCCAATGAAAAATCAATATTGGGCCAATATTGTTATGTTATATTGGCCCAGTATTGGCCCAATATTGGCACTCATTGGCAAATGCCAATATTGGCCCAGTATTGGCCCAATATTGGCACTCATTGGCGAGTGCCAATATTGGGCCAAGCTTGGGCCAATGGCCAACTAATATTATGCCAATATTGTAAGCCAATATTGGGCCAATGAAAAATCAATATTTGGCCAATATTGTTATGTTATATGGGTGCTTTAGTCAAAATTAAAGTATTATATACCAAGGGATATACAACTGTCACTGGATATACCCACTTTGCCTATCTGTGATATACCATTGAACCGTCAATGCTTGAATCTTTTCCGTGAACTTTTCCTGATTGGGCTTTTCCACCCCAAACTGGCCTGAGCCCGGGGGTTAGATCTACGGTTGATTAGCGCATTACAAGAAGTTGTGTCACTTGCCATGCAGCACATACTCATTAGGCATTTGTCCAAAATTTTAGTGGACAAATCCAAGCGATCGGACGCATGCGTAGAAAAAAATGTTGTCCCCTTGACTCTCCAGAGGGCCTTTTCGATATTCAAACGATGGCGGACATAGGTTCGTGATGTTCGTGTGACGAATATTCTAGGTGAAATTCGATGTGGGAACGCTCGGACTGTAGGGAACGATGATATTTCTGACTTCAACAGCGCCAGGGCATCGTTCGGGGACCGTTTGATTATCACTCAGGTCGTATCAGTATGAAATTAGGTAAAACACTTCGACATAACATTGAAATCAACGGAGATTCAAAGATTACGGCCGTTCGTGTCCACTATGGTCTGGTACTTTTCATTTTCGACTTCACAAATGACGTATATTCATTGATATGATTATTCATTGTATATTCATGTACGTCGATGCTTTCGGCGATTCGAACAATAGAGTGTCAGACCCGGTGTCAGGGGCCCGCCAATATTGGCACTCATTGGCAAATGCCAATATTGGCCCAGTATTGGCCCAATATTGGCACTCATTGGCGAGTGCCAATCAGGGGTAGCACTGGCTCAAAAATGTGAGGAGTCCCATTACATTTTTCAGGACCCTTTAAGGACTGCAAAAACTAAATTTAAGGGGTCCTCCAGAAATATAGGGGGTCCTGAAGTTTGAGCCTTTAAAAATGGTCAAAAAACGATTTAGAAAAATTAGAGGTCACAAACTAACTTATGATTTGGTTAGGGTTAACTATCTCGGGTGAACTGCAGGGTCGCAAGAAATTGCTTTTGCACTTCAGGATCAGGACTGCACTGTGCACTGTGTGCAGGTATTACAACCAATTATATTACGTAATAAGGACACACATTGATACGTTGCTGTGAGTTGTAACTTGTGACTGATGTTATCCTACGCCTATTCTGGATTTCAAGGAGAGGGTTTTTTGCTTGGTATGTCTTCAGTAACGACAGCAGTCGCGAATGGTCTCCTATTATGGGCGTCCTTCATGTCGGTTCAGCAGCGCAGAGATCTGGAAATTACTGCAGCCTTTTTGTTTAAGGAACGCATTATTCCAGTTTGATTTGAATCCCCTCGACGCTGCCTCGGTGCAAGATGTGCACCACATCTTCTGCCCATCGAACTCTAACCATTTAAATTGGTTCTTCCATCTCAGCTTATATGCTCGTATTTTCTTAGATGGAGCCATTGTTTACCTCATACTCATGGAGAAAGGTGTACAGCAGCAACGATGCATGTACGAAAATCGATTTAACGGCATGCGTGTTTCGCTGTTATTCAGTAGGCTGATAGCGTACACATTGTTCACGCTCGGTCTTGTACAGAGATCGATGAATTTGCATTTTGCAAACAGTCGCTAACACAGATACGCACACTGGCGTAAGGACGTGTAACTCATATACCTATGTCGTGTTCATGTTAATCAGTAGAAGATACTTATATAATGTTTTGGAAATCGCTTGAAACTTTTGTGGAAGCAATTCGGAAGCGATTTAATGTTTTTTAAAACTTTTAAAAATAGAGGATTGTATTTATCTTTTACGGACATTAATACATTTACAATGTAGGCACAGGATGGAGATTGACAATTTTCAGAATGTCTTAAGGTTTCCACGTCCATACATCGTCAGATTTAAGGGGTCCCTTTATTTTCGATTGGGACCCGTTAGTGAAGTTCAATATGTAAACTTACGCGTCCAAAAAGAAAATAGGGGGTCCTAGGACGCGAGGACGCGCAAGAACGCGAGCCCTGGTGCCAATATTGGGCCAAGCTTGGGCCAATGGCCAAATAATATTATGCCAATATTGTAAGCCAATATTGGGCCAATGAAAAATCAATATTGGGCCAATATTGTTATGTTATCTGGGTCGTTGATGATGATTCGACCGCAGTTTATCTAAACAGCCATAGCGAAACGTCCGAACCCGGGTCCGAACACCATAGCCGTTTCGAAGATTTTTCAAGGTGGTAAAACTAAAAGGAAAAAATAAGCGAATATTAAACTAGGGTCAATCAATTAGTCATCTGAGATATGATTTCGTTTTGTACAAATCCAATAAAATGTGAAATAGATACTCACAATTTGAGTTACGTTTCATTGCTAAACTAGCAGCTTCGTCAGACTGTCAACTCTGTCTGGAGGCAATAGGAATTAGGGATTTCCTGTTGCTGGGAACCGCCGTTGTAGAGGGCGTAGTTCCGACGAGTTGATCATAGATTAGGGGGGGGGGGGGGTGGGGTACCGCGCCATTTTGTCCCGAAGCAATGGTTATGACGTCATATTTTTGTCGATTTTCAGAACTCTTGTATTGGATTTACGTGCAAAAAATATGCCCTTGGCATCATACTTTCCCAGGTGTGCAGTTCATTTTAAATTTCAGATGTTCTAAAATGGATGGTTTTCTAAAGAATTCGAGAAAGAAAATCGAACTGCACACCTCAGAATTGCAAAAAAAGCATAAAACAAATCAACTTTTTTGTGCCTTTGAACAGAGTGGCGGCCGGGAAGCGTGGGAACGAGAATTTAACACAGTGCATTAACCCATGACCCATGATATAAATAAATTATTTGCAAAGATTTTCTTCAATTAGCACGGTTAGTGTAGTGGATATAACGTCGCCTTGGGAGCGAAAGGTTGTGGGTTCGAGCCCCATTGGGAGCACTTTTGTTTTATATGCTGGATTTGCTTAGCCTGCCGGCATCATGTGTATGCTTCCCACGCCAAGGCATTGCCCACGCGGATATCACTGCTGGCGTTTACCGTGTAAATTACGCCATTTTTTTCTCTCGAAAATGTCAAAAAAAGTACCGTTCTTTTAAAAATAAGGAGTATAATCACATTACAAACACATTTTGTGCGAGAGAAACACACACATTTGGCAAAAATGGCACAATAAAAATCCGTTCGTCATAGATAAATCGATATGGTTAAATAATAAAACTATCACAATAATAGTCGTGGATCTCTGTGGCGTGCATAGGTTGGCCATGTCGTTGGCAATCGGAAATCCCGGGTTCGATTTTCGAATATTCCTTGTTATCCTTTTATTTGATGGTAGATTAATGTAACATCATTGTTATGTCAATTTTTATCAATTATAAAGGCCGCCCATGCGTTTATAGTCTTCTTTTTATTTATTTATCTATCATAAATGTATCCTTGATTTATTTAACTTTGTATCTAAACAATAAATGCGTAAATAATTATATTTAATTGCTCGATAAATAAGTGATTTAACTTGAGTTCAGTTTGATTAATGATAGCAAAACTTGTTGTAAAACCATTTTACCAGTACAGTGTGCCCAACAATTTCTCCTTTGCACACTTTGTTTATACATTCAGAGAGGTCACTTTAGCTTGTTATAGCATGGACTTGGTTATAGCTAGGCTCAATTAAAAGCAAGTTTGCGACCGGGTTTGCGACCTCTTTGATTTTAGGCTGGTAACACAATCCCACAGTGCATTTCGTTAAAACGGTGTAAATTATTTTTCAACGATACGTATCACGTGATAACCACGATCGTTTTCGCAAAATATCGCAAAATGGCGCGGTACCCCCCCGCCCCCCCCCCCCCCCCTAATCATAGATGTTGTGCAGTGTATAAGACCCCGCATCTTTGTTGAGTGTGTTCTCCCCCCTTCTCCGAATCCAAATTGCTTCTTTAAGCCATCTTGTTGTTCTGTCCGATTCGCGGTCTATAGTTGTGGCCTTGTCCCAATCGATGGTGTGATTTGTAGCCGCTACATGGTCGGTAATTGCTGATTTGTGTTGTACCGTAGTAGAGTCTTTCCTCGTGGAATTGTGAGTATCTATTTCACATTTTATTCGGATTTGTACAAAACGAAATCATATCTCAGATGTTCAATACAATCCAGATGAACGTATTCAAAGATAAGGGTCAATCAATTAGTTCTTATAACATTGCTAATAAGAATGTTAGCTTTATCTCACTAACAGGTACCTTACGGGGAACGAGGTTTTTGTTATTCACTCATTATTACGTTAGGGCGAAAATAATCTTTCCCCCTAACGTAATTTCTTTCATAAACAATAATGCGCTTTATTCCGTTATAAATAACAAAGTAAATTACTATTCATGAGCTAATTAATTATGCAAATTTATTAAAATATTCAATAAATTTGCATAATTTGTACGACGGGCTGTCTTTAGTCACTGTTAAATTTTGTGAATATTTGAATAAATTAGCATAATTAATTAATTTATGTAAATTAATGTTTTGTTAGTTAATCTCATGTATTTGTTCCCCTTAAGGTTATCATTATCATCATTATTATGACATTTGTCATGATTATCATATTATAGCTCCGAATCATAAACAAAGCTACACTTGTGTAGTCAGACGACGCTGGACATAGGCGTATTCACGAGTATTCAGGTTAAAATATGCGAACGAGGTTACGTAATCAAGTGAATGGGACGACCGCTTAACAACGGTTTAAATTCAAAAAATAGCATTTACAATTGGGATGAAAAGCCATCCCGAACGGTTTTGGATTGGAAAAATTTTCTTCTAACCTATGATGAATTTTATGGGGTCATATAATCAAAATCCATTGTTACATTGAAACCAACGGAAATTCAAAATTAACGGCCGTTCGTAGCCACCGTCGTCTGTGTGTAGTATACAAATATGTAATGCCCTCGCGTGTGATAGTACAAACTGCGCCCCTCAGCAAAATAGCACTATTGCAGTCACCTCTGGCCCATAGGTTTAACCAGAGTCTCTCATGGCAGCCTATATATTTGTATACTATATATCACAAGGTCAAATTTGGATTATTTCATTGCACGAGAGGCTAATTCGAGCGCATCCAAATTGGACCGAGTGATATAGTTCCAGGTCCGTAAACAGGATTGTTTTAGGGAGGAGGAGGCCGTTTTTTCTGAAAAGGTACCCAAAAAATCATAAAAGGTTCCCCCCATGTGGTTTTTTTTGGGGGGGTAAGGGGTTATGACATATTTTAGTCCAAAACGGCCCGTAAAAAAACGCTTTACACAATGGGAAAGGGGGCGTTTTCGGAAAATAGGGGTGGAGGGGGGGGGGGGAGTTTTCACAAAAAAAGTACATTAGTACAAAAAAGGTTCATTTGTACACAAAAAAAAGGATTTCTTGCTATGTCTTTAGTATCTAATCAGTCTTTTTTTTAAAGTCAAGCCACAGTGATGCCTCGTATGTTAAATATTTAACACGAAATTCACTGTGTGAGTTTTCTTTATGTGCATTCTTCACAATAGTCAATCATGTAGTTAATGGTAGAAAATCATCTTTTCGAGAGACTTGGAATCCCTCCATTTTAGTCCTATTGAAGATCTATAAGATCTTTTGAAAAGCAAATACGACTTTTGTATGGTTCTCTAGGTGATGAGGGTTAAATGTAATGGTTGTCCTGATCAAGTTCTGGCTAATGAGAAGGCATAACCCTTTTTTCCCTAAGAAATCAGTCACTTTTATTGTTTTTAGACGGTTAAAGAGATACCTGAAATTTAGAACGGTTATAATTGACCGATAGGTAGCCTATACGTTTTGTCTCTTATCAGAATTGGCCAAATGAATAGTACTTACATGTGCACGTGATAAGCATCACACTGAATGGACGTCTGGTTCTCACTGCATTCCAGAAAAGTACAACTATTAGTTACCATGATTACTTAAATCAATTTACTATGAATTTGTAGCTGAGGTTCCAATCTGCACTTGTGTAATATTTTATAAGACTAACAGACTAATATAATAGCAAGGTTATGAGGAAGGAGGTAGAACTTGTAGAATGATCCTCGTATCGGTAAAACGACCATGAGACGTTACAAAAACCAATTTCAGATCGAGTTGTAAATTAAATAACCTTTGAAACATCTAGAATGTGGACTTCCCAAACAAACTGCCATTGGCAGGTATTCCATTGGCAGGTATTGAATCACGTTGCTGTTTTCACACGACATTTTTGTTGTTACTTTGACAGAGTGATTGAAAGCAAGAACAAGGATTATCCTGTAGGTACAGCGGTATTAACATATTGTGGTTGGACAACACATTCGGTGTCAGATGGTAGTAAACTGACGAAGGTAGAATTGCCAACAGATGTTCCTCCATCTTTGGCACTCGGTGTATTAGGAATGCCTGGGTAGGTACCAATTAAAGGGACATTAAGTGGTGTTGAAAAGTTTAAATGTTTAAAAATTCACTTCAGAATTTAAGATGAACATTAAAAATCGCCATTATTGTTGTTTCTACTAACAAAAACCCCAGCAAAACTATATTAAAACAATATCATCGCTATTAATTGAAAAACGCCCTCTATGCAAATATGGTTCGCGTTATGTATCACGCGTACTGCACGGGGATACTGTCGGACGTAAAATGCTGGTCCCGCGGGACCAGCATTTTTTGAATCGACGTTTTCTTGTACAAAGAGAGCTGATTTTTCTTAATCCTTATAGGTGTAAGTTCATACATGTAATACAATTATAAAAATAAACTAATCTCAGTTTTTATCATAATTGAGGGCGCTGCCTCCAACACATCTCTTAGTGTCCCTTTAACTATGAACAACGTTAAAGATGTTCAATTATTAATGCCTTTTAAGGGCAGTGTCAACCCGGCACTTGTTTCAAAAATTGAATTTCATATTTCTCTATTATTTAATACTTTAATATGTATTCTATCATTACCATCATAAGTTACTAATCAGCAGCGATTATTTCCCATTCTTTTGGGTGATTTTAAATGGTTGTTTTGGTAAGTTTGAGTCAGGAAAAGGAGCATGTTTATTTGGCGGGAATTTAAGCGCAGTTCCGCGCTTTTCAAATGCTGCGACAGCTGTTCGATCATTGCGTCGCGCGCTGAAACTTCCCGCGCGTAATACTAGACGCGCCGCTTAATATCCGCGACGTTGACGCGAAAAACAAAAGAGCGCAAAACAATGTCTAAAAATGTAAACAAAGGCCAATCTTACGATCATTTAAATTTCAGTTTTCTTCCAATTTCTTCACATTGTGACAATATAAATTGAATCTGATAGTTTATTATGATTGTTCGTAATAGTATACTCGCTTTTTAGGTCACACGCCCCTGTATTCCGTGAACATTTAGCTTTAAATGGTGGAAAATGTCAATATTTTTACTAAATTGATGTTTTCTAGAAGTTCAAATTTGAAGGAATGTTACGAATTTTCAGACAACATAACTAAAAATATATCAAACTATCAGGTAAGCTTTTACTACCATTGTGTAGAGGACTTTCAGCGCTAGGAGGCAATTTTTTATTTTTTCGATTATGGATTTTAAACTCGAGATATGCATCCATTTCTAGCGAAATGTATGCAAAAAAACACGACTTTTACACTTTTCCGATGTTTTTAGCAATATTTCCAAAACCAAGCCTTATTTTGGTAAAAGAAAAAATTGCCTCCTAGACAAAATTGTCCTGTTTACAAAAATGTATTTTAGAACAAATTACCATTTTTTATTTTTTAGTTATGCTGTCTGAAAAATTTGGGGTAAAAAAATCTCTTTTTGGTTAATTTCTCAAAATTTAGTTTATTTGGTATCACATTGATTTCACCATCGGATTCCTTATCAAATTTTCTTTCTATAAATGTATACTTTTATGTACTTTTATTCAATATTCTCAAACTTAGAAGCAAAGGTTGATCATCAAAATATTAGGGTTGACACTTCCCTTAAAGCAGCATGTAAGTTGATATTGAATTCTATAAGATGATCCAATATACTATTTTGAAATTTGTAGATCAAACAGGACGTAGCTTATGCGACAATTATGGCCTCTCCATTTAGTGTACTGTGTTATGTTGTCCCTCCGACCACGACAATAGTCATAACCATACACGCCTTCCGGATCGTGGCCTTCCACAAACCTGTCAAAAACCACCACACCCTATCGGGAAGCACGTGTGGGACAGTGGGTTATCTTATGACCAATCTTGAAAAATTAACTGTTCGCGGTGTAAAGACATTCAGCAAATCACAAAGTGTTGGTTCAAAGAATAAAACAGACAAACCTCATCCACCGCCGTGGGCGAACACACTATAAGCATTGTGTTATGGGAATGGCCTAAAAATAACTGTAGATGGTACTACCCCAAAAAATAACACAAAGACCTGCTTGCCGAATGGAAGAAGTACTTCAGTTCATTGCTAAATAATAACAGCGGTCAAACTCCATCCAATCTACCTTCACCTGCTGCTCAGAATCTACCAATCCTAATTAACCCTCCTACACTTCAAGAGACTCGGAAAGCAATTAGTCAAATGAAGCCCAACAAAGCTGCAGGTCTTGACTGTGCAATCACATCAGAAGCACTCCAAGATGACGGTGAAGCTTTGGTCAATGTTGTCTATGGATTTTGCATGTAAGTCTACACTACCCTTAAACCACCAAACCAATTGACCACCAGCGTTATGTACAACAACTCGTGTGATGTACAACAACTCGAAAGTGCTGTGATGGTAGATGGCAGCATCTCAGATCAAACGAAAGTGCTGTGATGGTAGATGGCAGCATCTCAGATCCTTTTGCTGTCTCCACTGCTATACAAGGTGATGTCCTAGCTCCATTCCTATTTGTGATACTGGTAGACTATTGAAGAAAGCCACATCTGACCTTGACTCAGGAGTTGTGACACATAAGCGTCGCTCTAGACGTCATCCCGCTGTTGTTCTAAACGACCTTGATTTTGCTGATGATATTGCCTTACTTGAGACCACAATTCCACGAGCTCAGACCCAGCTGACAAAAACTGCTCAGCAGCAAAAGACCTTGGCCTCATCATTAGCGTTCCCAAAACAGAGTATATGACGGCCAACTGCAATCCTCACCCAACACTACAGGTATATGGGGAAACCATCAACCATGCGACGGATTTCAGATATATATGGGCTCTATGAAGAGCCTGCTAGAATGTGTGCCACTTAATACATACCAACACATGGCCGAAGGACACCTGGTCGTCCAAGCACATCATACTTCGCTTATTTGGTGACAATGATGAAGGCATGTTTCAAGAACGTCAGATAGCCACTCCTGCCACAGATCGCCGTGTTTGGAGAAAACTTGTGGTCGCCTGTTCCGCAGCCGAAGGATGATGATATGGGAATGTCCTAGTGATAATTGAGAGGATCATTTGCAGGAAAAGTAAATATCTGCGTGTCCATCGAGACCAAGGCCTATGGCACGCCCAAGTTGAATTATGTCGAGAAATTCAATGATAAATGCAATCAAATTAAATGCGATTGGGTGTGTAAATTTTTCCAATTGATTTTACTTTTTACACATCCTCACGCCCCTCCCCCTCCCAGTTAACCAAACCATAACCAAACACGGTCCCACGAGTAAAGATAATAACTCCCATCAATGGCATCATTCACTTAAAGGTATATTATGTGATCTTTCCAGGGTACGCCCTCAACATCGAAAAAAAAAATTGAAAGAAGATTTTCTTGCAGATTTACATTTCTGATCATAAATCGTACATACATTCCAAGTTACAGGGCGATACGATTCTTAATTACTTCAAAATCATGATTTTAGAGTGAAAATAAACTGTCGGATAACTCCGACAGTTTATATTTTTACTCTAAATTCACTCTAAAACCATGATGTTGAGGTAATTAGGAATCGTATCGCTCTGTAACTTGGAATGTATGTATGATTTATGATCAGAAATGTAAATCTGCAAGAAAATCTACTTTCTAAAAAAAATAATGAATAGAGGGCGCTATCTTGAAAAGATCACATAATATGCCTTTAATTACAAAGGAAGATTCATCAACGTTTTCCTTCCTTATCAGAATGGCGGCTTATTTTGGTCTGATTGATCTTTGTGATCCAAAAGCTGAGGAGACCGTGATGGTCAGCGGAGCTGCGGGAGCTGTTGGTACTGTAGTTGGACAAATAGCAAAGATATTGGTAAGACAAACATATATTTAATTTGATTATTATTTGAATCCAAATTGCTCTTTTGATGAATAGAGGTCTCATTTTAAAGTTATTTCCGTAATCAAATACAGGGTTGTCGCGTCATAGGCTCTGCTGGTTCAGATGCCAAAGTGGCATTTCTGAAAGAGTTGGGATTCGATGAAGCTTTTAACTACAAGACAACTACAGACTTAAAGGAGACCATCAAAGCAGCCGCTCCTAATGGCGTAGATGTGTACTTTGATAATGTAGGTATTATAGTAATAATTAGTCATTCATTTCTTATATATATTAAAGTGATATTTAAAGTCCTTAAAAGCTATGATTATTGGGATTAGGCCTATAGGAAAACTCTCTGAAATGGAAGTCAGATAGTACATTTTTGTGTAAGCCTATGTGTTTTATATTTTAAGGTTATATCTTTTCATTTTAACGCCATTACTGGTGGATTAAATGTTATTAGTATTATTTAACTGTGTGTGTGGAGTGTCTCTGTTTATTGTCGTTTCTTACTGCAAAAACACCGGTGTTAAAAATAACACCAATGGTGTTGTGAGAGGTCCACACCAACACCGGTGTACCGGTGTTAAATTCTTGGTGTTATATCAACACTATGTAGTGTCATTTTAAAACTGCAAGTGTGACGAATAACACTGTAAGTGTTAATGTAACACCAAGATAGTGTTGAAATAACACTAATTGGTGTGGACCTCTCAGAACACCGAACAGTGTTATTTTTAACACCGGTGTTTTTGCAGTGTAATATCTAATAGGCCTACATCATTTTCTGTTCCCTAGGTTGGAGGAGAGTTTTCTTCAACCGTGGTTAATGGTATGAATTTGCGTGGACGTGTAGCTGCTTGTGGTGCTATTTCCCAATATAATGCTAATAGTTCAGATGATATCAGAGGTAAGTGGCACATCATTAATACATCGATAAACCAATGGCTTAGAATAGTTTTAAGCTTATAGTTCGGCTCGACAAATTCTCAAGTTTCAAATAATTGACAATGGGGGTTATCCATTTCTGCTGACCATTGGTGATTTGAAACCCTTGTTCCCATATACTCCTGGATTTGGGATGGCACTGTATCTGAGATAATGGCCTTATGGCATGTATGGAAATAACTGGCGCAATATCATCAAGGCATTAAAGTCTTTAATATCCTCAAACGTCGATGTAAAATCTGTGTTGACCAAATTGTGTTCTATAAATTCTCAAGGATTTTCGTCAGTCACACGGGGTGACTAAAAGACACGGCTAATAGTTTCAGACACTGCTGCTATTTCCAACGCAATTGTTGAGGAAAAACACGGAAAAAACTCTTGGCGTATGGAAGTTTGAAAATTGAGTGATACATAGGCCTAATTGTGCATTATTTTGTTAATTAATATTTATGTTTCAATTTGTAAAATGATATCCATATATTTCTTATTAATTCTTATAGTTCAACCCATCTGGGGATCAGTTATTGGAAATCGAATCAAGATCCAGGGATTTGTAGCGATGGTAGACTACCTAGACAAATACCCAATAGCTCAGAAACAAATCGTCGAGTGGATACACCAGGTAAACGGATTCAATTTGACTTGTGTTATTGGTAATTTGGTAACAACCTTTTGTATGTAAAGCTGATCTCGTTTCATTATAGAATAGGAATGTTCATATCAATATCAACCGTACTTATAATTATATTCAGTGTTGGAACTTCAGATTTTTTTCAACTAGCCAGTCGGGCAGGTAACTCACAGAAGTTACCTGCCCGACAAAAATTCCACCAGCCCAAGGTTTTTTCATAATATTTTGCAGCAAACAATTAAGAGCAAGACTACTTTTAAACTACAATTACATGATTTTGTATTTATTGTACGATGTTAACTGTAACCCTAGCCCCTCAACAGCTCCTTGTATTCATCATGTTCATCAATCCAATACTCTCTTTAAAGGTATATTATGTGATCTTTTCCAGGGGACGCCCTCAATCCTCAAAAAAGAATTGGAAGCAGATTTTCTTGCAGATTTACTTTTCTGATCATAAATCATAAATATATTCCTAATTACAGAGCGATCCGATTCCTAATAACCTCAAAATCATAGTTTTAGAGTGGACTTAGAGTAAAATTTGAAAAAATAGATCATGTACCGCTCGGTACAATCTATTTTCAAACCATGATTTCGAAGTAATTAGGAATCGTATCGATCTGTAACTTAGAAGATCTTTATGATTTATGATCAAAAATGCAAATCTGCAAGAAAATCTGCTTTCATAGTAAAAATCAATGATAGAGGGCGCTACTTGGAAAAGATCACATAATATGCCTTTAATCTCCTATCAGCCTGATCTCCTCTATCATCATGACACACGATCATCTGATGATGAAATTACCCCGAACTTACTGTTACTTACACTTTGAGCTTCAAAAATGTTACCCGCCAGTCGGACGGGTACCTTTGTATCTTCACCCGCCCGACACGAAAGTTACCCGCTATGGGCGGGCGGGCGGGTCTTATTTCCATCGCTGATTATATTGCCAGTTGTACGATTAAATTAATGCTTATATCATTCTGATTCCAATATGTTGATGAGCAATTGTTATGTAATGAATGTATAAATAGTAGTAACTATAAAAATCATAATTGTTATCAGGATAATGTACCGTGGGGTTGCCATGCTGTTCTCAAAAGTCAAGGCTTTATATGACTGATTTTTGCATAAGTATAATGGGCATAGAGCTGATTAATTTCGAATATGGAGTCTTCAAGAATTAAAGTGACAGGTTATATTATGCCAAAATTACTAACTTACAAGAGTGTCAGTATTTGTGCATTGCGCGCATAAGAAAAACGTAGGCATCAGAGAACGTTACAATTATTGTTTTCAAATGTTTTGTTCTTCGCAGGGAAAGCTGAAGCCCAAAGAATATGTAACAAACGGTTTTCAGAATATGTACACAGCATTCCAAGAGCTCTTTACTGGAGCCAACACCGGAAAGGCTGTGGTGAATGTCTAGAAGTACTGCTTGTCTTCTGGGATTACCAGATAATAACAACTAAGGACCACAGATACTTTAACTTTAACTTTTGTTTTCTGTCACCAGACAAATAAAGTAACCATTGATAACCCAATGGCCCGGGGGGGGGGGGGGGGGGGCACTCATGTATAAAAGATGTAATCATCCGCCGCGTGAATCCAATCTCAAAAACTACCCTCAACACGGATTCTCAAAGAAGGAAAAAGTGACCCTTAACAAGGATTACAACTCGAAGAATCATACTCATCATGACAAAAAATATAGGCCCTCAAGACAGAGTTTAGACTGACGACATGAACGTATGAAGTAAGTGCGCGTGCGTGGTTCAGTTTTGTTTGTAAATTTATCCCTACGTGCCAACCATTTATTGATGAAACATAACTATCGCCCCAAGCAACCCTTATCGTGGATTCATGTTGAAAAAGACACCCTTATTCTCTGAAATTGGCGATTTTGATACCCTTAGCATGGGCCCGCTTTGTGGTCGAAAAGATTACCCATACTCCTCGTGTTCGTTCACGCGGATGATTACAACATTATACCTGACTGCCCCTCCCCCTCCCCCCCCCCCCTTTCGGGCTTAATGGACAGGCTCAATCACGATGGCTCTGTATGGAGCATATCCCTATGGTGGTGGTGGTGGTGGAGAAACTAAGATCAGATGATATATCTTTCAACTGAAATGTTGACAAGATGCGTTTATAGGGTGAATAAGGGATCTGATCTTTCAAATAAAGCCTTCATAACCAATTGAGGCACCAGCCAATGGGTTGAGAAACTATTGGCCTCTCACACCCCTGATACTGGCAGAGATTTGACGATTGTGTCTGATGTAGTTTTAAAAAATCCCAGATGGCTAATTTGGTATCAAATGTGATATAATAAGTTGTCCCGTCAGTTTAATAAAGCATGTTGAGTGGAAACGATGACACTTAACACACATTATTTGTAACAATGTATTATGTCTACTTATGGTTACTTACGGGAGGACACTGTCTTATATCATCTACATGGAGTCGAAGCGAGTGGAGCGATCAGCGGGTGGGGTCCAGGGGGCGAAGCCCCTAGAAGCTCATGGGTGTTAGGTATTTTTAAGGCAACGATTCAGCATTCTGAAACAAGAAAAATAAGGGTGGTTCAAGATCCATTAGAATGTTGAAACCTGTATAAAAAAATGTGCAAATAGCGCGCAAATATTTTTCAGTTCATGAACTATAATGCTCCAGAAAAATTCCCTGAAGCCATCTTGTTAAGCTTAAATGTTGAAACATTTGAACTAATATGCTCGAAGCGCGCAAAAATTGTGATTTTTAACATTAAAAAGGTACAGTATGACGTTAAAGCGCGCAAAATATTTCAGTTTTTGAACTAAAATGGTCATGGAAAACTTAACTGAAGCCGTCTTGTTAAGCTTGAATAATGAAACAATGAAATAGTACGCGCAAAGCGCGAAAAATTTGGCATTTCTAACACTTAAATGGTCCAGTATGACGTTTTTAACGTCCCCCACATAATATTTGGTGTGGTTCGGGACCCATTATAATGTTGAAACCTGTAGAACAGGGATAGCACTGGATCAAAAATGTGAGAGGTCCCATGAAATTTTTCAGGACCCCGTAGGACTTCAAAAAAACAAATTTAAGGGGTCCCCCAAGAAATTGAGGGGTCCTGAAGTTTGGGTATTTGAAAATTTTACTTTTTTACGGACAGTTTTAATGAATTTATATTGTGAGCAAAGGATGGATATGTAATTTACAGAATTTCTTAAGGTTTCCATTTCCATACATCGTCAAATTTAAGGGGTCCCTTCAATTTTGATCGGGACCCGCAAGTCTTTCTAATTTGAAACCTGACGCGTCACTATTTGAAAGTGAGAGGTCTAGGACGCGCAGACGCGTCAGAATGCGACCCCTGCTGTAGAAAGCAAATATTTTCAGTTTTTAAACTAAAATGATCAAGGAAAACCTTCCTTAAGCCATCTTGTTCAGCTTGAATAATGAAACATTTGAATCTAATACGCCCGAAGCGGGCAAAAATTGGCATTTTTAACACCATGTATTTCACGTAGGCCTACCCCACATGATATTGGTGTGGTTCGAGACCCAAGTTATATAATGTTGAAACCTGTAGAAAAAATGCGCGCAAAGATTTAAGTTTTTAAACTAAAATGGTCATGGAAAATCTTCCTGAAGCCATCTTGTTCAGCTTGAATAATGAAACATTTGAATCTAATACGCGCAAAAATTGGCATTTTTAACACTTTAAAGGTCCGGTATAATGTATTTAACGTACCCCACATCATATTTGGTGAGGTTCGAGACCCATTATAATGTTGAAACCTGCATGTACCGTAGAAAGAATGCAAAGCGCGCAAAGATTTTCAGTTTTTAAATTATAATGGTCATGGAATACTTTCCTGAAGCCATCTTGTTCAGCTTGAATATGAAACATTGAAACTAATACGCGCAAAGCGCGCAAACATTTGAGTTTTTAACACTTAAAAGGTCCAGTATGAAGTTTTTAACGTCCCCCACATAATATTTCGAATATTTACGGTGGTTTGAGACCCATTATAAGTGTTGAAACCTGTAGGGAAAATGAGCGCGAAAGCAAAGAAATTCAGTTTTTGAACTATATAAAATTGTCCAGAAAACGTTCCTGACGCCATCTTGTTAAGCTTGACTTAAATTGAAATTGAAACTAATAAGTGCAAAGCGCGCAAAATTGGCATTTTTAACACTAAAAGGTCCAGTATAACGTTTTTAACTTCCCCACATTAAACTTATGGGGACGTGACCCCGTACCCCTCCCCATTTGAGCCGCCTATGCCCCTACCCTTCCTCCTCCCCTACCTCCTTCTATTCCTCCTTCTCCTCTTCCTCCTTCTCTTATTCCTTTTTTTAAACTCTTTTGTCAATGGGGGGGGGGGGGGGGGGGGAGAGCAGATGTTGTGATGAGGATCTGAGCGAAACTGATGTTGCTGTGCGTTGTCCTATGCGTTCAGTGAGATATTGTCTATGCTTGGCTTTAAAGTTAACATAAGTATCTTGAACCACAGGTGGAATCCATAATCTGTGCTTGATCAGTATGCGATTTTCAACTAGCAGCCAATTGAAGCATAAGGAGAATGTCGCTTAGTCCGAGTTACCAGCCTAGCTAGCCGCCTAGATTTGATATCACTAGTTCGTAAGCCGAGTTGATTTCATCACGACTGCCCTCTACGTAGCAGTCGCTAAAAAAAGTGATATGGGTATTATGAAAAATTACCATTTTATCAATGATTTGGTGGCATGGCATCAAGCAACACACTTTTTATTCAATATGTAATAATAATAATAACACACGTACATTTATAAAGCGCTTTACTTTTAGTGAGATCTAAATTCAAAGCGCTGTACAACAAATGAATAAAAGATTAAAGCAAAAATACAACAAATCTTTAATCTACAAAAATATACATACACAGAGCTAGAGTCAAATGCATATTTTAAACAAAAAACATGAGATGGCTCAAAATATGCTAAATCGTTATGAAACTGTAACACAAAGGTTACAAAGTGTAATGTGTGATTAGACATGCTTATAATAAACTACAGAGAAAGTAATAAATCATACGAGGGTCATTCAGTAAGTTATGAAAGTGATCATGGTATGGGATGCATGAGTGATTCTATTGAGGGATAGTGTGATCAATACAAAGTATGAACCTCTGTCTTTCAAACAATACCGTTTTGGATTTCAAAGTGTGAACTATGACGTCATAGATTTGTCTCAAAGTAAGTACACTTGGGACACTGCTAAATCAGTTATTTGGCGGGAAATTTGAATTGTTCGTATGAAACATGTGGTAAGAATATTGCATAACATGACACCAGAAGCAGGTAAATACAAATTTTGTTTCACGTAAGTATGATAAAATAGACAATAACTTTAATCCCTGTGTAATTTGATATATGTAGTATAAGAGGAAGAAGTAAGGAGAGGCAATTGAATAAAAAGTATAAAAATATCAGTATTTCAAATAGCCAATATCATTGAAAAATGCCCAGTCAGTGAATCACTAATATTGCGGAAATCAAACCATTTAGGAAAAATCCAAGCAGTTAACCAGTTTGGAAAATTCCATATGCTAACTAATTATCTGAACTTATTCGCAAAAAAACCTGCAGAAAATATGCTCATGCGCAGACGGCAGATCATTTTGAACTGGGCCAAAAATGGCTAAAATCATGAAAATTAACAGATAAAGCTTACTGTGCCTTCAAATTTTAATCAGAAATAATGAAAAATGATTAAATCAATGTGTATATATTGTGATAGTCAAAATGAAGATATATATGAATGTATCAATCAAAGTTGGCTGCCACAACCTCTCTTATTACTGTTATCTTTAGAGCTACTAGATATGTATTGTTTTATTGCGAATTTTGCTATATAAATAAAAGCATGTTAAAGTAATCGTCACATAATATCAATGGTTTAAGGAAATTTTATGAACAGCTCCTCTTGAAATCCCCACTATTATTACTTTACATCCCTCAACAATTTACTAAATTATAATCCCTCAATTGTTTTTTATTCTTTGTTGTTTTCTAAGGTATATTATTGCGAATTTTGCTAAATAAAAGCATGTTTGAGGTGGCCCCTTCTTGTTTGTATTAAGGAATTCAGATCTAAAAAAGAATGCCAAACAGAGATAAGTGTGTGTTCTAACTATGTGCCAAGTGTTATCTGTTTTTATGTTTGCATTGCCGAGATACGCAAATGTATCAATCAACCCATAATCAACATATTACATAAAATAATTGACAGATTTCAGTCAGTGTCTGAGACCTATTGTGTTTATGTTAATGACGTTACATAACCAAAGGTATCTAACAATCCAAAAGTGTGTTGTTTGAAAGACAAAGGTTCATACATTTTATTGATCACATTATCCCTAAATAGAATCACTCATGCATCCCATACCATGATCACTTTCATTATTTATTGAACGACCCTCGTAATTTTTAGATTTATTTAAATTTCACTGATAATGTGCATATAGACCATAAATACTGGAATTGCTTTCCAGTATTTATGATTAGAACTAACAAGAATGGTATCGATTCAAAATACAATTTTCATATTTTTATGGGCGATTCCATAAAAACGTGACGGGGAAAAAATGAAAATTGCTCCCAGCGATTTATTATTACCCTCATATTATTCCAACCACATGCAAGGGTCAGGGGAAAATGTTACGTTTGGCTATTGTTTACTGCGAACAAAATCGACTTATTTAACTTCGAGAATGGTAACACGCATTACCGGAACAGCACTTTTTAAATATATTTCCTACATAATTTGGTTTTAATTGATGCCAATTATAATTTTAGTTCTACTAGTAAGGCCCTTTGTTGAAATAGTAAACAATCAGATAAATTCGTAATAACCACTTCATAACGTAACGCGTGTTACCAAAATCATAATCAAGAAAACGTGCTAAAACCTCAATTATTTAAGTGTTATTCATCACTATTTATGGTTTATATGTTGGTTCAATTGTCAAAGTCAAGATTTCTTTTAATTTAAATCTTAAATACGAGCGTAAACCATCAAATGCTACAGTGCAACAGAGCATATTACCAAATATTGAATTATAAAATATAGTGCCTCTTGAGTGTTGTACAACCATGAGAATTTCAATCCTAAGTATGTGTATCATATATAATCAAAACAGCTTTGTTTTAAAGTACTCTTTTGTGTCCTTGTATGATTATCAGCATTGCTACATTTCTTATTAAACCTGATTTCGGATTGGCTAATACTTGATTATCCATACACGCTAATCCAACCTGTCATAACAAATGAGCATGAAGAAATAAGTCAATTGTTTCAGGAATTTAACATACGAACAGACGCTTTTGATCAGGAAGAATACAACGCTGCCAAGAAGAATATTACTGAAGGCAAAAGCCATGCAGATGCAGGTGAAGACGAGATTCCACCGGAAGTTCGGAAGTTCTCAAAATATGTGACCTGGATGAAATAATTCTGCAATGATGCGCTGATAAATGGGAGAAAACCAGTACTAAATGTCATCCCATTCCCAAAGAGTAGAGATTTACGAGATAAGAACTATAGGGGAATCTGCGTATCGTCCATTGTAGCAAAAACTTACAACAGGCTGCTCCTTAACAGAATTCGCCCTCACTTAGACCCGGTTCTACGAATCAATCAAAATGGTTTCGCCCAGGTAGATCAACAGTGTCTCAAATTCTGGCATTAAGAAGGATAGTAGAGGAAATTAAGAACAACAACTTCAATGCAGCATTGGTCTTCATAGACTTCAAAAAAGCATTTGATACCGTCCATCGTGGTAAGATGTTGGATATTGTACGAGCCATGGTGTACCAGAGAGGCTGTGGCTGCAATTGGACATACCAACCAACCAAAGCACATGTTACTTCTCCAGATGGCATCACTAAGGACTTCGAAATTCAAGCAGGGGTTCTTCAGGGTGATACACTAGCACCGTTTTTGTTCATAATCATCCTAGACTATGTACTGAGGAAGGCATTAGCAGGAAAAGAAGAGCAACTAGGCTTCACACTTGTTCCCAGGCAAAGTAGGAGAATAGGGCCGCAGACAATTACAGACCTTGACTTCGCAGACGACACTGCTCTCCTTGCTGACAATCTACGGGATGCAGAGGAACTACTATATACATCAAGTGGAAGCAGCTGCGCTTACAGTTGGTCTTGGGATGAACGCCAAAAAAACAAAGGCAATGCTGTACAAAGAAGCTCCAACACCAATTAAAACACATGGATGGTAATGATCTTGAAATTGTCCAAGACTTCAAATACCTTGGTGCTCGGATTGCTGGTATAGTGAGCAAGATTTCAACATAAGAAAGGCTCAAGCTTGGAAAGCCTGTAACAGCATGACAAAAATATGGAACAGTAAACTCCCAAGAAACCTGAAAATAAAGCTGTTTACCACCACTGTTGAATCTGTTTTGACCTATGGAGCCGAGACTTGGACACTACTCGTAAGAGCTAAAATGAGAAAAGCGCTGGATGGTTGCTACACTCGCCTCTTAAGAAAAGCACTTAATGTATCATGGCAATCTCACACCACCAACAAAGATCTATATGAGAACCTGCTACCAATATCAGAGAGGCTATTAAGACGGAGGAGATTAAAAATTGCCGGCCACTGTGCCAGAAGGGAAGAGGAAGCAGTGTCCAAAGTTCTCCTGTGGCAACCCAAGCATGGACGCAAGGCTAAGACCACCACGAAATAATTACATCAAGCTTTTATCAGAGGATACAGGACTAACTAGGCAGGACATGAAAAACTGCATGCTTGAAAGACTAGTGTGGAAGGCCATCACAGAAGTTCGTCCCCAAGTAAGCAATCCAACCAGCTACTGGCTATTTGATTTTACGGCCTTGACTATTTAGACTTAGTACAGGCCTTTATAATGTACAGGCTTGCATGTCAGCACACGTTCACCTAAAGTAACATACACCATTATGCTTAAAACTCTTGACTGCACACTGCTGAATGGCATTTAAAGTTTCTTGTAGCGCGGATTTCAAAACATTGGTCCCTCAGCGTGAGCATGTCCTTGAAGATTGCTTCTATTGTTTGCGTGTATGGCTGGACAAATATTAATAGACTTTTGCCAAGTCTGTGCTCAGTTGTACAGTTGCATGAAATACATTGTTATTGTAAGAAAACTTGTTGCAAAATTAATGTATCTAAAGTTTTGATTAATATTACAGAAAAGGACAAATGAAATGGAGAAATGTGGCTTGACCATTTTATTAAGCATAATTTAAGGATTAATTTGAAACCTTACATTGACTTAATTAGGCATACAAAAAGTGGTTTAAAATTATTCCATTTAACGCCTAATTAATTACGCGCGTAAATGAATTACACAGCAAACATGTTAACGAATAACGCGTAATTAATTACGCGCGTAAATGAATTACACAGCAAACATGTTAACGAATGGATTGACAGATTTGTGTGGCTAACCATAAACATCTTTCTCTGTGATTAGTGTTTATTGCATGTTTAAAGGTAGATGTTCCGATTTTCAACTTGAAGTTTTCTATTCTACATGAAAGGTCATCCTTAAAAAAGTCGTGTTCCAAAGTTTGAGTTGCATAGCTCTATTGGTTCTTATTTAAGACGCACAAGATGCTGTGAACTGTACCCATTGAGTAGTTAGTACACCACCATTCGCGGTAATTCGACGTTATTTCATCGATTTTTCCGTAATTATACCGATTTAGGCCGTCAAATTTCAGTATGATGATGAGAAAAATACGAGCTTTCATATGATATGAAAATCTCCGTATGTTTGAAATAATTCTGTGTTACGAAAATGTGATCGGGTCATCTACCTTTAATTCATGAGAAAAATACAAAAACACCATTTTTAAATTTAAATATACCAAATGTTTGGAGGAACATATTTTAAATACTAAAGGGATATTGAATTATCTGCTCAGACCGTCGTTTTAAGCACATCTTTACCTTTAATTTGATACCTTGCAAGTCTGGTTTGGACAGATTTTGGCTTTTCAAAATAAGTTAAGATTAATGTGAACTTTTCTCAGACAGAATTGTGGACAATAATGAGAACTTCATATATCCTGTGAATTTGGTGTTAATAGCATGTACAGTGTTTATCGTAACATGTGTTACCGAGTATTTTGCAATTTACAAAAAAAGGAGACCTTGAATTATTGTTATTATTCTAGTATTATAAACCTTAGTATTACAGGGTGTATCAGAATGATCTACACCACCTAGCACAAAAAGTCCCTGACCAGGTGCTTTGTTGTTGGCTAATCCAAAATCAATAATCGATACCAAAAATCTGAGATATATTCTAAATGGGCAAATTTCTTCTCCGTAGTTTGATACCACATTCATGATCGAATTTATACTTTTGTAACACTAGTTGCACTAGAATTGGTTTCCTATGCCTACATTATATCACAGGATTGGAGACAAGTAACATAAAGACAGCAATGAAGGACCGAAAAGTGTGGAAAGCCATCGTAGATTGGGGACACCACCCGAGGCAAGTAAGCATCATTGATTTGCATCATTGATTTGCATCATTGATTGATTTGTCCACTGTGTGCTATCTCAACCAGTCAGGTATGGGATGAATGGGTAACAGGCATCGACAGGGAGTCAGTACACACACATTTTCAATGCGTAATCACACACTATAAGCAAGGATATCCCATTGAAACCCACTTTTAGTGCAAGAATTGTTTTGGTAGTTGTGGTCGATTAAACAATCATATAACATCAACAATAGCCACTCAATGTTTATGAATGAGGTATCACACTATGGAGAAGAAATTTGCTCATGAAATGTATATGTCTCAGATTTTTCGTATCGATTATTGATTGTGGATTAGCTAGCATCAAAGCGCCTGGTCAGGGACTTTTGTGCTAGGTGTATACCGAGGTAATACGATTTTTTTTCGGTATAAGATTTATTGATATTGTCTAAACCGTTTTCATTTGAAAATCGGACATTTTTGATGGAAAAATACAGATTTTTTTTGTAACGATAGTAGATTACAAGTTTTTGTCGAAATGATCCATGAAAATCTATAAAGTAACTAACCCTTTTAAACATTAAATTATTTATGAAATGGTATTCGCATTATCATTGCACCGTCTTCTTATTTTAATTAGCTTTTTGATAACAATCGATTGTTGTGTGCATAGAAAACAAAGCTTTGATTGAATAGGGCAGAATTTGTTTAGCTTGAGTGGTTTTAACCTTCCTTTTTTTTTGGCGGGAGTTTTGAATATAACTTATGAGGTGTGGGGTTCATTGTTTGAAATGCTGGTAGAGCTAGGGAGAACAGCTGTAAAGATGAATTATGTGAGCCAAAATATGAAAATACGTTTTATATCGATGTTCGATTATGCCTTGCCACAGCGGAATAAAAAGAGATATTTCAATGAAATTAACAGAATAAGTAGGAAACATTTTCACCATCATATCGCAAGTGTTTAAGTTTGAAACGCTATTTGTTTATATTTTATATATTTTTGAAACCGGTATAAATCATTTTGATACACCCTGTAGTATAAAATAGTGACCAATAATTTGTGGATTGGTTAGTTTTCGTACAAAAGCAAAACAAAGTTGGGATTTTTTTAATCGCGTCTCAGCGCGTAACGCGTGTTACCGAAATTTACAGTGGTCTCACATTAAAATCAGCTGATCTTTCATCTCGGTGTTATGATGGGGATCTAGCCTTAAGTCTTGGGTATTACAATTCAAAATGTGAAAACTTCATTCAAAGTACTTATATTTTAAGAAAGAATTGGAAAACGATAGGCCTAATCATCATAAATCATAAATATCGATCGTTGTGGAAACGCCACATATTAAATCCCCGGGACTAAATCATATCCAGAATAAAATATTGTAAAAAACATCCGTTGGTTGCATGATGCTAGCCTATCACCAGGGGCGTAACTACTTTTTTTGAGTGGGGGGGATGAAAATTATCAGACTCAAATACGGCAGGGCTGTCAAGTTCAGAGTAATGTTCAGAGTGAGACTTTTTTAACCTCAAAATATTTTTTTACTCGCTACGCTCGTAAAACTATTGCCCGACTTTTGTAACCCAAATAATACACTTTTTACAGATTGGGCTCATTTTGTAGCCCAAAAATTCAGGCGGATCCAGGAAAATGTTAGGGGGGGGCCAACAAAAATTGCCGGTACCATCCAAGCGGTGCGCAGCACCGCCCTCCGAGCTATGCTCGGACAGGAGGGTGTCTGAGGGGGGATGTGCCCCCCTCTGAAGTAGGAAAATTTTCAATTTCCGAACTCATTTGGTGCGATCTGGTGTATACTTTTGATCAACATTTTATCAAAAAGCCACCTCTTCATTTCCAATAAATATATTATTTTTTTATCAATGCACGAAAGAATTTGAGCATATTATACTGATATATTTTATTGATTTAAGTATAGATGATTTGAAAGGTCGAACAGGGGGGAGTCTGAGGGGGGAAGTGCCCCCTCAGAAGTAGAATTTTTTTCAATTTTCGAACTCATTTGGTGCGATCTGGTGTATACTTTTGACCAACATTTTATCAAAAAGCCACCTCTTCATTTCCAATAAATATTTTGTTTTTTTATCAATGCACGAAAGAAGTTGAGCATATTATACTGATATCTTTTTTATTTAAGTATAGATGATTTGAAAGGTCGAACAGGGGGGAGTCTGAGGGGGGAAGTGCCCCCCTCAGAAGTAGAATTTTTTTCAATTTTCGAACTCATTTGGTGCGATCTGGTGTATACTTTTGACCAACATTTTATCAAAAAGCCACCTCTTCATTTCCAATAAATATTTTGTTTTTTTTATCAATGCACGAAAGAAGTTGAGCATATTATACTGATATCTTTTTTATTTAAGTATAGATGATTTGAAAGGTCGAACAGGGGGGAGTCTGAGGGGGGAAGTGCCCCCCTCAGAAGTAGAAAATTTTTCAAGTTTCGAACTCATTTGGTGCGATCTGGTGTATACTTTTGACCAACATTTTATCAAAAAGCCACCTCTTCATTTCCAATAAATATTTTGTTATTTTATCAATGCACGAAAGAAGTTGAGCATATTATACTGATATCTTTTTTATTTAAGTATAGATGATTTGAAAGGTCGAACAGGGGGGAGTCTGAGGGGGGAAGTGCCCCCCTCCTAAGTAGAATTTTTTTCAATTTTCGAACTCATTTGGTGCGATCTGGTGTATACTTTTGACCAACATTTTATCAAAAAGCCACCTCTTCATTTCCAATAAATATTTTGTTTTTTTATCAATGCACGAAAGAAGTTGAGCATATTATACTGATATCTTTTTTATTTAGGTATAGATGATTTGAAAGGTCGAACAGGGGGGAGTCTGAGGGGGGAAGTGCCCCCCTCAGAAGTAGAAAATTTTTCAAGTTTCGAACTCATTTGGTGCGATCTGGTGTATACTTTTGACCAACATTTTATCAAAAAGCCACCTCTTCATTTCCAATCAATATATATTTGTTATCAATGCAAGAAAGAAGTAGAGCATACGACGTATATACTGATTTTTTCTGAATTTAAGTATAGATTGTTTAAAAGCTCGAACAGGGGGAGTCTGAGGGGTGATGTGCCCCCCCCCCCCCCCCCCCCCCCCCCTCTTCCTCTCTTTCTTTTTTTTCCCCTTTTTTCCCCCCTTTTTTTTTTTTTTTCTTCCTTTTTTTCCCTTTTTCCCCCTTTTTTTCCCTTTTTTTTTTTGGTAGGGGGGGGGGGGGGGGGGGCGGGCCCGTCGGGCCCCCCTGTATCTGCGCCTGGTCATGCATTCCTTGATTGATAGCAATTTGTAAATCGCTGTCGTCATTGTTTTCATTTTAAAATGATAAAATCCAAACTGCAATGAATGAATTGAATGTCCCAGTGTGGTTGTGTCCAGTGTGCAGTGTGTGAATCTTTACGCCCACCTATTTGTTTAAAAACGTCACTTTTAAAATTATTGGTTATGAAAAATCTGGGGGGGATGATTACATTAGGCATCCCCCCCAGGTAAAAATCTGGGGGGGATATATCCCCCCCATCCCCCCCTGTTGTTACGCCAGTGCCTATCACTACTCATCGCCGGTCCGTGATTGTCATATGGCATGAGTCATTGCGAAGTATTTGTTTGGATAGTGAAGAATGCAAATAATGAAATACAACAATTATTAATCGTATGATCTTCTAATAATTGATTAAAATTAAATATATCTCAAAAAATGAATTAAAAAGATTAGAAAATGGAAGCATAGGCCTAAAACCCCGAAATTTAAGTATCTACTGTGGAAATGTGGATCCAAACTGGGCACCGAAAAGTATTTATTTTACCACTCGTATTTATTCTGATTTAATTAATACACCTGCTTAAATAAACATTAGAAATCTTATACACTAGGTTTTATGAAGACGACCCCGATGTTTTCTACTAATTATACTACCCATTGGTATTATATGAGTTTTTTGCTATTTGCTTTACTAGTTTTACAGTCTGGGCATAGTTCAAGTATCAGGATGTATTAACACAGGTGTCGGTTACAAAATCATATACAGATACTATAATACACTTCAAATTATAGCCTACTTATCTGCACGAATGGGAATAAAGGTGCGCTCACTATCATATATATATCAATTAAAATATTTCAAATAATTGGAGATTTTGTGTCATCACGCCTTGACAAGTTCCGTCTTCACCTGACAATGGGCGTTCTTGACAAGTCTTATCACAAAGGGTTTTAAAAGGTAAGTTGAGTCTTTTTAGCTTCTAGTAACGGACACACAACAATGTAAAGTGGCAATGAATGAAATATGTCAAAGGAGATAGTTTAATAAGAATAGTTTAATCTGGGTTGTGAATATATTTTAACAATGATTTTGCTTCATATGAAACCGCAACGAATAATGTATTTTTTAACGTTTTGGAATCTGCTAATTGGACAATTGCAAATGGTGTAAGTACCAATCAAGGACGAATGAGTGAGTCGTTCAGTTTTATTACACTATCAAACAAAGAGCTGCATTGATGCAACTCTGAGTGATCATTTTAATGGTGTCTAATTTCCATATTATCAATACTAAATAACATTATTTTCACTGATTTCTCATTTCAACAGATCAGTAATCGTCAAGATTGTGACTATGATGGTTATACTAATTGCATTGTCTATAACGAGGACTGTTTCGCACAAGAAACTTCATAGATAATGGAGATGAACATGAACACAACGCCAGATGGCCTCATCAATAACAACGTTGCCCATCATATATGGCAGTTGCCAATTGTCTACATCATTGGGATCCTAGGAATTATAGGAAATGGTACCGTATTTTTTGTCTTTCTGATGAACTCCAAATCAATGAAAAAGTTCTCCACTTTGTACATCTTTCACCAGACTATCATTGACTTCTGCAGTTCAGTTATCTTCCTCGCCTTTCGCACTCATGTCTACTACCAACAAAATGGATATATTGAAGGAACCACATGGGTTGAAAAGATGACGTGTAAATTATGGTACTCGGGCTACATTTTGTGGGCAGTATTGCTAACGTCAAATCTGAATTTAATGTTGTTATCCGTGGAGAGATACTTTGCTATTTGCAAGTCAGTGATTCATCGCAATAGATATAACGCTAAACGAGTCAAGTTGTCAATGGGTGTCGCATGGATGGTAGGACTCACCTATAAATCTTACATGATTGCTGTCAATGATATCAATGGAGAGAATTTCTGTACCATACAATGGAAGAGCAAACCTGCTCAATCTATAGTCGGTGTGTTAACATTCTTTGTAGAGTATCTTATCCCATTATCTGTCATGACATTCTCGTATGCAAAGATTATCATAAAACTGAAGAGTCTTTCGAGATCTTACACTCTACGAAGACAGGCCGTTAGCATGAGTCTCGAGGTAACATCACAAAGTGAATCTTCATCTTCATCCAAGCCAAATCAAGTTACTTTCACAACTCCATGTCAAACAACAACAAGAAGACAAAGCACTGATGGAACACAGCAACAGGTGAGGACATCTAGATCACCTACTCTGGTGATGTTCTCCAAAGCCAAATATAACGCTACAAAGACTCTATGCTTCATCTTTATCACCTTTGCGGTATGCTGGACACCAGCAGAGGTGGAGTATCTTATAGACAATTTCCGCAGCGAGAATCAAAACTGCTATGAAGCATGTGAGAGCATCGTAGACATTGTCGTTACGAATATATTGCTGTTAAATATGGTCGTTAACCCACTCATATATGCTATTTCGTTGAAAGAATTTCAAGACAATTTCAAGAAGACCTTCTCGTCATTACGGTGCCCTTTATTCCTCCAGTCTATTATCTTGCCATGTAAACTACAGGTATTTCCAAGTCGACGTTCAAGCTATTCCATGTATCCTCAAGGAAATGGTGCAATTCAAACAATAAGTAACACACGGAATGTTGTACTACTTCATCGACAACTCCAGCAAATGGAAACCTACCATTTGTAACAATTTGGTTTAAATTATTACTGGATTCTTAAAGAAAGAAACTCAACATATCATATTTAATGACATTGTGGAAACAAGATGGATAAAACATTCATTCAAGTGGATGTGATATGATTATTCAAGATGAGTTTAAAAACGGTAATAATTGTGGGTTAAAGTTTCTGGTAAAAAACGAAAGTCAGATTCCTGTCCCTTCATTTTCCCTTCTCCATAATAAAATGTAACATTTTACAGTTCAAACACAATGGATTTCTAAGTTAAAGAAACATACAGGGTGAGTAAAAAAACACCTGCAATAGTGGAAAGAAGCCATCTTGTTTTCAAAACCAATTTGAAGTTTGAAACTTTTTAAACGTTGAAAGAATGATCAGTCGTTATTAAATGGGTGTGAACAAATGAAGTCAATTGCATTTATCGATGGTCCTTGGTGAACCTATACTGCACAACCCAATTTACGTGTTTGTCCACAAAACATTGTGATTTTCAATTGACACGGCACACATTGCATTTTCACATTTGAATATCCCGCCAACAAACCTTGGAATGATTTCATAATATAGACCATCATAGGCAAACCACTCAAGCTAAATAAGATTATGTTACTCCCATGTAAACAAGAAAGGATCCATCAAACTCCAATTACGTCACAAATTAGCTCTTTTTCACATTTGAATGAGAGGCGCATTTAGCAATCTAATACATGTTTTGGGTATCTTGTGGACAAACATGTGAAATGGGTGCATCGGTAAACAGGCTTGGCAAAGGTAAATGGAATATGCTATTGACTTCTTTTTTTCACACAAAGTCGGTAACAACGCACAGTGGTAACAACTATATAATTCTTGCAACGTTTAAAACTGTTCTAATGTCTACTTGGTTTGAAAACAAGAAGCTTTCCACTTATTGCAGTGTTGACTAGCCCTGTATGTACTTAAATACAGTTTGAACACAAGATGTATGAGTGACAATTATAATTAGTGAATGTGATAATTTATGCAGGGTGTGTCCCACAATGTGAACCTTTTGTCCCAAAATGTTGATTAAAGAGGAAGTCCTACACTAAATTCTGTATGCCATTAAAGTCAGAGGAATAACCCACCATTTCTCATAGTACACAAGCCTTACACAAGGTAAAAATTGGACATTATTACGAGCGCCCTCTTCGACGTTCAAACAGTGTGTTTGTGAATAATCATGAACCGGAAAGGTACTGTGGTCACGCCTCCTGGATATAAACTGCAATATCAACGCCGCCTAGTGACGCTATAGGGCGTTGCTTCGTCTGCTTCATTTTAATATTTAAGTATAATAACAGGGGATTTAGTCTATCGTCGCTATATTTAAATGATCATTATGTTCCAAAATGTTGAAATATTAGAGAAATAGCCCATCAGATATCACTATCTATAGGAGTGTTAGATAACATATTGGAATAGCAATTACGGAATTATTATTCCATGATGGTAAGATGTTTTAAAGTCTATGAAACAAGTACGGGTACGATTCAAAGCTTATTTTCTCAATGAATTACGTTCATATCATATTTATTTTTAGAATTCCGTACTTCCTTATATACTAAAGTTATATTGTATTCTCATTTGAAAACAATCCAGGTAATACAACGTCTAATGTAGTGATATTAGAATTACTAAACTTTGTTCACCAAAACTACCAGAAGTAAAAAGCCCATTTCATAGTCATGCGAGTTTACTCTCCTTTCAAATATCCCGCGTCAATCCCAAGAATAAATTGAATGGTCCGTAACATCGATGAATGACCCATGATTGATTTCTTTTGATTCTCTTTCTACCCGAGTTGTCGGTGCTCATCAAAATACACCGTGATGCAATGTAACGCAAGGCCAGTCTCTATTCAATGTTATTGATTGAGATAATGTTACGAATACTGCATGTAGTATTGAGATAAGTCATTGATGTCTGACAGTGCTATCGATTTTAAGGGATTATAATTCCGTGAAGTAGACATTAACTTTTCTGTTTGATTTACTGATTAACATTTGAATTGCATAATGTCTGGTTTACCGCGAGCTTTGGGATAATATATTTAATAATGTTCTCGTGCAATTGATTGACCGGGAAGGGACCTTTATGGATTTTAATGGAAATCAGCCCAAACGTACAACTGTAAGGATTAAGAAAAATCAGTTGCCTTTGTGCAATAACACGTTGTTTCAAAATATTCTATCCCCGGCTCGGACAGATTTTATGGTCATTGGGAAATAACGACATTCAAATAAGTATTTGGCATTTGTTAATTCTCTGCCACTGTAATCGGGAACTGTCACTGTGGCCGAGTGGTCTAAGGCGGTGGTCTAATGGAAAATTTTGCGCGTGAGTTCGAATCTCACGGGAATCACCTTTTTTGTCTTTATTTTACTTATGATTTTGAAGTAATTATGAATCGTATCGCCCTGTAACTCAGAAAATATTCATGATTTATTATCAGAAATGTAATTCGGCATGAAATCTACTGTTTAAAAAAAAAGGTTTGGTACATAAACTATGATGTGACTTTGATAAAATATGTACACAAATATTATCTAAAATATGTTCATTTTGCATGTTGGTTCTCGGGGAGGGGCATCCATTTTCAACTTATTTTCTACTACAAGGGAGTTTGTTTTTTTAACAGAATGCCCACTGAAGAAAATTGAAGCTGCATACATAATTTGTACCACACGCAATTTCTATAAATTGATGTAATGTGTTATTCGAAACATTAAATTGTAAAAATACATTGATATCACGAGGTTCGAAATAGCTCAGTCGGTAGAGCTTTAGACTCTCAATCAACAAGCCGTAGGTTCCAATCTTGATTGAAGTTCTTAATGTTATTTATTTATATTATTTTACGTTATTTATTTATTTATTTATTTAATATTATTATCTATTTACATTTATTTTTTAAAAAAATTGACATTTATTCATATTGAATTTCTTCTTTTTTAAACTTTCTTCTATCTTGATGGGTTTATTGATTAATTAAGTGTTCATTTGATTTTCAATTAATTGAACATTAATGTTATACATTATATTTATGTATTCATTTGTTTGTCTAAGGATTTAATAACTTACCTAATTAATGAATTAATATATTCATTTATCTATCTATTTATTTACCCATTAATTAATTAATTATTAATACATATTTCGATGTGGTCGAGCTCATAAACTTATCTTTTCATAAATAAAAAGATCACATGGTGTTTCAATTCGTATTAAAGCAAACACAAACTATTAACTTCAATTTTATAATACATTGTTTTAATTATAATTTCAAAATCTGTCGTAACCAGCCCATACTAAAAGCGTGTTCAGGTTATTTGAAATGACATTGGATTACAATATCGCTGACGCTAAACTGAATGACTGGATTAATATATCGCGCTGACGCTAATAACGAGGTCGTACTACAAATTAAATTGAATGATGATAATCGATTGGCCACTATTTACTATTGAAGTGTTACGTGTAATGTAAACCAAGTATTACCATATCAATTGGATCACGCTTACAAGTCCTGAACACTGATTGAAAAGATCGCTACATAAAACCATGGAATCAACTATTTCTATGATAAAACCAATGGGATGTGCTAGCATTAATAAAGGTGCGTGACCCATTTACCAGGGAGTTACATAATCACTTCGATAGTGAAAAGCAATTATGCAGTATCAGATCAGACCTGGATCACTGCGCATGAATGGTATGAATGGGCGCTTATCCCTTTAGGTATACTTGTCTCAGGATAAAAAATCTCGATAAATACGAAATAAAATAACATTGACAAAACTACATGCTGTGATAGGATTCGAACCCGTAACCCGCTGATTTCAAATCCGACACCTTACCGCTGAGCTAAATCTATTCGATGTAAATTAAGTAAGACAAAAACATTATACAGTTCAACATAAGCTTAAAATGCTTTATATTTCCTATTTTAAGCGTTTTTAACACAGAGTTTTCGCCTAAAAGCATTTAAAAAGCTGTTGCACTTAAAGAATCTAATTTTGATTTAAACGACACTTAACAATTAAGGACATCTATTTCGTTCGTACACACTTCAATGTGTCGATTAACAGCCACAGTCTATCGTTGCATCATGGGGGTTTAAACGATGGGTACCTGATGACTCGGGTATGTACAATCGACTCGTGTGACTTTTGTCTAGGACAATCACTTGAGAGGAACAAAAGATGTTACCTGTCAATCAAAAATAAATTGAGACTAGGTAAACTAGCCATCAAGCGATGGCGCTCTTGATAATGTCCCTGCTCTAAGGCTTGTGAGTATCATAAACAACATTAATTATTGCACCAGCACAAAGCAACTGTTGTTGTCATAAGTACATGTTCATAGTCACTTGAAATGAAGTACCTGACAAATTCTTGTTATTCCGGGTTGACAACCAGAATGCCGTAACTCACCTTTGGACAAATTGAGAGTTTGTTACCAAGATAACTTATAAAAGTTGCAGATTTTAAGAAACAATGGCTCTGGAAATCTTAACATTATAAGATAATTATGTGCATAAGGGTATATAGATCCATTTGAACCATTATATTATATTATTATATTACATGTTTACAAAAGCGCCATGAGCATCATTTCTGACAGATACTAGCGCTTTAGAAATTACTATTATTATTAGTATTGGTTTTTAAAAGCAGTTTGCTTTTAATTTATAACTTCCTTATGGATAAATCTCAATGTCTCCATAAGTGAGATACAGCCTTCTGTTTGTTAATACGCGTTATATGTTCTGAATCATATCAGACCAATCTGATTTTGCTCTCTCGTTTTTGATGAAGCATATTAACTGTCGACCATGTTCAATTGAGATGATAACTGTTTTGGACACCCTGTATTGTCTTTGATTTGACTGTTTTCGTCATCATATATTTATCAACTGTTTCATTTAGTCTCCTAGTTATTTTGAAAATAGTAAATACTTCCAAAATTAATTTTGATGCAATATTTATTTTAAATTATACCTATATATATTAAAAAAGCATAACAAAGTACAACCACACAAACTTGTTAAGTTTAAGATATTTTATTAATTGTTGACAGAAGACTACCATAGCCATGATGATACAGTGGAACCTAATTAACACAAAATATCTAGGGCCTTCGATATTAATTTGTGTTATCAGGAATTTGTAAATGTATTTCTTTATCAACAGGTCTTGAAAACCACTTATGTGTTATCAGATTTTGTGATAATGAGATTCCACTGTACATGTAGTAGTATATTCACAAAATATAAACCGACTATTTGGGTTATTCCATTTGAAGCTGCTATACCCTACTATCTAAATTTAAGTGTAACAACCTGAATTCAAAGTGGTGTATATGTCTTCCAAGTGTGCAGAAGAAAATTGAATATCTCCTTGTTTAATATTGCGCTATTCTGTGTGTCACAATATATATAAAAAAGAAAGAAAACAGGGAATGACAGACTAATTTCCCCATTTTATATAAATTGAGCTGTTCAAATTATATTCCATAGACATATTGAAATACTGGAAAGTAATAAGCTATATCATAATTAAACTCCTCTTTTTATCCCCTATCAGAGAAATAAAACTCCAAAGGTATCTACTCTATGCCATATTTCCCATTCCTCTCTCATCATACTTATGTTACACATAAATGCTTCAAACTCAATGTTTCTATTATTCCATCAATTTGGGAAATGAAACATTGAATACATATATATGTCTCTAATTGGAAATGGAAAACAATATATTATGCTCCCTTGTTTTCTATTCCTCTGATAGGGATGAATTACACATTCATAAAGGTTCAAACATTCCATCATCAGCTATGTTATTTAAAAACAAATTCAACAAGTTAATCATTAACCTACAAAATATATAGGGGTTCAATAAAACAATGTGTTACGTCTAGAGTGATAAATGAAGCGCATGTATCATTAATTACAATGGAAGAATTACTGCTCGATATAATTAGGTTTGATGAGAAAACGAGTTTGTTTAGTGTAACTAGACAGGCAGACCCTAGAATAAACCAACTGGCCAAAATTCATTTATGTTTTTTAATACAACTAAAAACCAGGATTTGTCTTACCCTCACTTTTAAATTGATTGTACCTGGAATAATGTTAATATGTGTAAAATAGTCTAGTGGAAGCAAACAAAAATTAAATTATCGGACCGATTTACCAACGATACTTTAATCTGTCTGCTATGCCAAATAATCAATTGTCTTATGCCTTAAAAATGTTCTTGTTTACCTTTGCATTTGTAATTTTACATACCACAAAAATGTTGTACAAGAAGAACAATGCATCAGTATATTTGTGAAGAGAAGAGTTCATGTATGTTTTTAAACATAACAACTCAAATACTTGAGAAATTTACAATTGCGAGATATTGCTTACAGAAGCTGACAGATAACAAAAAAAGTAGTATGCAAGGCTTGCATCCACTTATACATTACATATAACAAAAATAAAATAGAGTGGAACCTTGTGAACACAAAGTTGCCTGGGTCCCCACATTTTAGTTGGTGTTATTAGATTATATTGTTATATAAAATACAAGCTTCGATCTTTTCTGTATTATTTGCAGGGTGTTGACATGTTACTTTTCTACTTGGGTTCATATTTGATAAAAGATTCAGACATTTTATAGAAATAATGTTGCATTACTATTTTGGGATTCATGGCTGTCTATTTACTTTTTACTCAAATAAATATAAGTCATGAGCAAAATCTAATGATTGCGATCAAATTTATAAATAGAGCTTGTGCTATAAACAGGCAGATAAATCAAGTTTTGTTAGGTGGAACTTGTTAAACCTCCATAAGATAATAAATATATTCTACACACAAGTCAACAAACATGAAAAATACACCAATAAAGCTCTTATAAAAGCAAAGCATTTACACTACTAGGGTTTCAGGGGTGGTCAATAGCTTTGTAGAAAACCAAACCAATGTCAAATTCAAATTGACTTTTTATATTGAAGCATCCTCCAATGTTATCACATTACTCTAAAACTGGTGATTTCCTATCACCTTACCTTGCCAAATCCAACAGCAAGTTGCCACTTGCTCGATTATGGCAGGCTAGTGTATGGTGACAAAGGATTTGATTTTTGAATCAATCTAGATTTGATTATGATGACACCAGCAATCTACATTTGATCCCCTGCCCTAGTGGTTTCTGCTTTATGGTGATTACATTTTATTTGGTTTTCCATCTGATACTTTGATCCACTTAGGGTTATGTCTCAAAAAATGGTCAATGCTGAGAAATAATATTACTGTCCAATCAATTTTAATCACAAGTGACCTCAATTGATTGAAATTCATGTTGCATTTACTATTATAGATCAGTATTCAATTCAAGCTTCCCTGAGAAGTTGCTTTTACAATGTACAGTCACATTCAACATAAAAGAGAAATAATGCGGTATCATTGCTTAGGTATCAATTTTAAAATGTCTCTGAATATGAATTGATGCAATATCACACACAAGCTTTAGAATCAGAACCAAATTTTGAAATATCATACTACGGCCTACAAAACTTAATGACCACCCCTTGTACACATCTACATGTAATTCGCACCTTAAATATCAATAAGTAAAGCTAAAGTTCACAAATAGTTTACATAGTATAGTACATGTATATCAAGTCATACTTGTAAAAAAAAGTGTACTATTTGATAGCATGGGACAAATTTTACACTCTAATACAAGCTCTTTAACTCAACTAATACTTTTAAATCTATATTGCACTCATCCAACATTTGGCCTACACAAAGATAGATCTAGTTTAATACAAAATAGAGTCATACATTTTTAATAACCACAAAGTAATAAAGATCTACTACAAAAGTATTCATTGCTTAACTTCTATTCACTGTGATTCATCACATCATGGTACCAAACATCTTGTCTACTTCTGACAAAAATGACTGGTTCATGATTTGAACTCAACTTCAAAAGCAGCTCTCCCAAGATTTTTTATTTTATTTACTTAATTACTTAATCAAAGAATATAATACACTAATATTTTCCTTGCATTTTATGGCTCAACGGGAAGATAACAATTCTTGGATATTATCATTCGTACATTATTTTTATTTAAAAATAATACATACAAGATATTTGATCCAGCTGTATAGTCATGACTCTATGGGCTTTTCAGCAATCAAAGAGTGTTGTCACTTATTCTTTTGTAATCATGAATTCCTAATCCAAACTTACACTATAGAAAAATGAAAATCAATTAACAAATTAATTTGACTAATACCCCTTGAGCCTTCTGATACATTTTCAAAATGTATGATATTAATAAAAATAATGCAGATTATATGCATCAAACTACAGTAAAAGAAATAGACAGAATTATGACATAAAGGTGGGTCTTACAATTCCTAATGAGCAAACACTATCTTTTTATAAGCATTACAAAAATGTAATTTTCTTAAGTCTTATACAGTCATAAAAAAAGTAACTGACCAGGTATGCACACTTTTCTGTTCAGATCTGGCCAACTACATGTATGGAACAGTTTATCACCATCCGTACTGATTAAAAAAATATGTCACTCGGTCAATTCAAATCTTATATTTCAACTTTGTCATAATTGAATAATGTCATAATTTGTATTATATAAATACTGTAACATTTGTTATTTATGTACATGTATTGGTGTATGTAAATTGTAAACTTACTCAACTGTGGATCAACGAAAAAGCAATTTGTATGTATCGAAATGAGGGCCTGCTTTGAAAGCAGTGCAAGTAACTGAAGCATATTACCCTCAACAAAGGAAGCATAAATAATAATAAATAAATAATAAATGTGTTGATAACTCTAAAAGTATTATTCCTACATAAACATTATAAAGTTGTTGAGAAATGTTACCTCTTGAATTTGAGATATTGCACGCTAAGAACGGTTGATTATTGAGGAAGTTACAATGACAAATGTATGTACACGTAAGGTCAGGTACAATTTTCATTTTCTCATTTTGCTTTTTTACACATGGATTCAGTTACAGGCAAATTATTGATTACTACTGGTAGTGGTATAGTGCTAATTCATCGGTCGATGCCCAGGTTATTGGATAGTCGGCCGGCCGCATTGTTCCAGTGGATTAATACGGCACACATGCTTTACCTACCATACTCTCCCTGTGTTGAAAAGAAAAATGTAAACATGAAAATCATACTTGACCTTGCAGGGCTAGAATCTCATTTCACCTTGCGAGAATCCAAACAGATTCTCGCAACCACATTTTACGAGAATCCAAGATTCTCAGCAATTGAGTTTGTGTGTGATTCTTAAAATTTGTGAGAATCCAATTACTAGACTTTCGCAAACCCTGTCCACGAGAATCAATTGAGAATCGGATTCTCGTCGAATTTCTAGCCCTGCCTTACATTTTAATTGTAACTTACATGTACTCAATAATCAACCATTCTTAACGTGCAATA
The DNA here is from genome assembly GCA_035610835.1 of Ophiura sarsii. Taxonomy (NCBI): domain Eukaryota; kingdom Metazoa; phylum Echinodermata; class Ophiuroidea; order Amphilepidida; family Ophiuridae; genus Ophiura; species Ophiura sarsii. The sequence continues at coordinate 90,255,920 of CM069442.1, read as the reverse complement.
TGTCAAATTAAAGAGGAGAAATTTCTCAACAACTTCATAATATGTTTATGTAGGAGTTATACTTGAGTTATCAGCACATTTACTACCTGGTCAGTTACTTCTTTGATGACTGTATCTCATTAAGAATAAGTCTTTATTGCACAAAGACCAAAATCAGTCTATTGTAGAAAACTATGAGATAAACATGATTCCATTCAGTGTAAAATTCATCATCAAGTTAACTCACATTAAAAACCATAGAAGATTTGAGCAGATATTGTATATATATATTATTATTAATCTACATGAATATTCTGGCTTTTGATTTGATAAAATATCAAAGGAGCTGCTAATGTGCATCTTCTTCAAGGTGAGGTAGTGAGCTAGGAAAGCAATACCATTCTAAACTACCAATGCGGAAGATTTGTTGTAGTGATGTCAAAATCCCTGGGTAGGGTTGGGTACTTGTATACTCATGTAAATGTATGCAGGTAATGTGCCACTCTAATGGTTGGGGGTTTTTTTTGCAAAAGAAAAATTCCTTAAACATGGGATATGATTTGTACTGGAAAACCCTAAACTAAACATGGGTCCCAAATCGCAAAAAACCTTTCATGTAAATTTAAAACCTCCAGCAGCACACCCCTGTCAAACATAATTTGAGTATCCCCACCCCCTAAAAAAATAAAGGGCCGTATTCTCGTACGTAGTTAAACACGGTTTTAAGCTAAACGCGCGTCTAACTTTGACTTTAGACACAGCGTTTGACTAAACGCAATTCTCGTACATTTGTTTTACTTAAACACGCGTCTAACTCGCCGAAATGTGTCTAACTTTAAACATGGGTACAGGGTAGTTTAATGCGTATTTAACTAAACTCGCGCACCAACTGTATGCCTTGAATGCTCACTCATCCGTGCCTGGTGCAAGCTGACGTGCGGATCGCGTAGTCTTTAAAAGTACCGTGTATTTAAGGCATTCGGTCGATAGTTATTGTACTCCATTAGGGCCACAATGAATTAAATACCTGTATACAATCAACGCTGGACCACTCTGGGAACGAGATTTGCAGAGTTTAAAATCGTGTTTTATTAAACACATCGTTTAAAGGATAAACTCACGTTTAAGTTAAACAAACGTTTTGTTAAACACGGTTTTAAGCTAAAACCGTGTTTAGTACGAGAATACAGCCGAAAGTCTCTTGCTGTATTTTGGTTGCAGCTTAGTTTTATATGAAAGTTTTCTGTCTTCCAAGATAAATGTTATAACATTGTTAATGCTACTTTAAACACAAGTTGTGAAAATGCTGTAAATATTTTGCTAGCATTATAACATTGCTTAAACTTTTATGTAACCAAAAAAGTATGGTATATTGGGCCAACAAATTGTTTTGCCATTTAGAGAAATGAGTTTGGGTAGTGGGTACTACAGTATATGATGATATACCAGTTCTCATACAAAAGAAGGTAGGACAGGGGACTGAGTAGAGATGATCTCTAAAGTCATATGAATTTCAGAATGTTTTTGCAAGAAAAGATGGCATCATTCTTTTTTCTCCAGATGATCACTAGTTTTGCTGGTTTTATCACTGTTAATAAACCTTTTTTGCAGTTCCAGTAGTGCATGCTCAGGCGTTATAGATCATCAACATTGAGGAAGAGAAACAAGAAATGCCTTGACTGTAGACAGAGGTGTGAGGATTTGTGACTCTTTGGGAATTCCCTTTGATTCTTCATCTGTATATATTTTTTTTTTTATATTTTGGGTACATTATTATCAATCCTTCCAGGTGTAATATCTATGAAATAGTAATGGACAGAAAAGTGGAATTTTTTTATGATAATGCCAAATTCACCTCATTGGACAATATGTCAGCAATCTTGGCGTATGTGGCTCAAATCAATTTCTGCTGATCAGACCTCTGAGCATGTGTACAGTAATTAGATTTTTTGAAACTGCAAGATGGCTTATTAAACCTCTAAATTTCTGATTGCCTCTGTTGCTCTGCGTACATCACCCACAAATATCTTTGCCACATCGCAGCTATGGACCTCCTCCATGGGCATATCAAACCTGATATCCTCCCATCTCTCATTGGTATCATTAAATTCATACAAATCAAACTGTGGGTTAAGTTCCATAGGTATACCTAGTCCCAATTCATGCACGCCACTCCACATCCCGCATAGGTAGACCTTGCCTTTGTACTTCACTGCAGATCCAAACTTGATTAAGCTTGGTAGAGATCCTCTGATACACCATCGTTGTGAGAGTGGTGCAAATGCTTCTACGCCGCAACAAGGTACATCTGCTACATCTTGTGAGACGGGTGAGGCAGATAAACCACCAATTGTCCATATCTCTGTACCGTGAGTTACACAGGCAACACGGATTCGTGGAGTGGGCATGGCCGGCATGACGGGTTTCCAAGTCTTTGTAGTTGTACTGTAGCTCATTGTTCTGCTGCCGGCAAAGATGTACAAGCTATTGGTAAGTGTTGCCACGCTGAATTCTATGACATCACGAGGCATTGGATCTATGAAATGCCACTCATCCTTTGCGATTTCATAACATTCAACGCTCTTGAGAATTTCCCAATCATTCATTCCTCCAATGACATAGAGACATCCATTTAAGTGCACAAACCCAAAGTCTGCACGCCCTTGTAACATTGGAGCTATCTCAACCCATCTTCCTCTAATATGATTATACCTATAGACAGATTTATCCTTATAATCATCGGTAGCCAAGTAGATATCATTAGTTGGTGTTACTGCCATTTTGGCACCAAGAGTTCTACAAACTGGTGGTATATCAATGAACTGGTATTTCTTACTTGGAATTTCTACGCTTAACAAGGCATGTTCTCTCCCGCGACGACCGAGAAGTAAGATGGACTCCTGAGCTGTCATCCCAAGTCGGTGTCCACTCTTTTGTCCTTTTTCTGATTCTGATACTGTGCTGTGTTGAGATGCTAGTTTCTCTAGATGATTTCTGCATTGGAATGATGCTTGGTCAAATACATCCTGGGCAAGTGCTCGCCATAGAAGTGCTTTATCTACAAATTCTATGCGAATGCCATCCAAAAGCTCCTCTATATGCTGAGAACGGTCATCAGTATCAGTGGTAACCCATCGCATCACTGCTTCAAACATCGCATCCTCTTTGTTAATGTTAACATTACGACTCTTGGTTAAATCTAACAGAGTTTCCACAGATACTTGCAAGAACTCATCTTCTTGGCATACAGACACAAAGTTATAGTTGATGAAATCCCACGCTGATTCTGCCAGGCTTGAACACTGGTAGAAGATGGCTAATTTATGGATACCTAGACAATTGGAGATATCTAGACATCTTTCAAGATACTCTGCACAGAAGTGGATTGCAGGAACCACCTGAAGCATATTGGCAGCTACAAATACACTTTGGACACAGTCATTATCCAGATGAAGGTTACCAGTATACATGAAGTCTAAGATGTATCCAACTGACCTTGGGTCAACCTCTTGTAAAGATACAACAGGTTGTTTCATCTCTTGTAGACCACCTGTGAACATAGCCTTGAAGTAGGGTGAGCATGCTGCAAGAACATTACGATGACAGGTGAAATCTCTATGACCAACACGTACTGTCACATCAGTAAGTGTTTGGTGAGCTCGTAACTGCGATAGTGATTCTAATAGTAGGTTGCTATGGTTTCGGTCTGAATACCTGGCTTTACTTGATGTAGATGATGGGGAGGTATCGGAATCATAACTGGCCATGGTGATACTCAACGTCTGAAATGAAACAAAAATAAAATAAAATAACAGAGTCAGTGCAATGTGGTCAATAATGACTTCTCAGAGGGTCTTCTAAATGCAATACATGATGTGTATTTCCTTTAATTTTACCCATACCCGCATCAGACTTATCCCTAAATCACAACTGCAAATACACACTGTACGACATCATATTTTCTTAAACAGTAAGTCGGTGCTAGTAGCGTGCGCTTCCATAATCTTGTGGCACTACCAGCTAATATTTTTCAGAATAACCTTTGGCTGGTACCAACACACATCTTATATTAGTTGCAGCAAGCAATGCATCAAGTCTTTGATGAGATAAAGTGTATCATACATGTACATGTATGATTATTTATAACAGGGCACTTTTAATTATTTTTGCTTGTTATTAATGCATGCCATAGTCTTTAAGTACAATCCTTTTCCTTAGAGATGATTCAGCCCTCAATAGACATGTCTCGCCAAAAGTAGAACAGTCTGGCTGTTACTGTACTTATAAAAATAATCCTGGTTTTATTCAGCACTTCTGCAGACAAAATCTTGTTACCAAAGCGTTTTTCATATTTCTTCCTCCTCAGATTTAAAATGGGTACTCAATGCAAATCATATTTGATAAGGGCAATTCCATGTTACTCATGTTACGCTTTTTCGCTACATTTCTTAGTGGCGTAGCTAGGTTATTAATATTGGGGGGGGGGAAATGAAAATGAACAGGACTTTTGTGAGTCAAGAAATGCGAGTGTAGTGCGCGAATTTTTTCAAAAAATGTTGCATTTTTGGGACACATTATATGCGCGCGTAGCGCACGAAAATTGTTCATCTGGTACTTTTGACCATCATAATTCCATGATTTCTGTGGTCAAATGAACCGACAGTGCCAATCTCAACCGACATTGGGGTGGGGCGATCGCCCCCTTGTCCCCCCCCCCCCCTCTGGCGACGCCACTGCTTCTGACGGTTATTTCTTAAAATTTACAAACAAATCCTTCAAACATTTGATTGTCCCATGTACCTACAGCTACAAGTGTATATGTACATGTATACAATAAAATAAAATGGGTAATTACTAATTAGCATCCAAATTGAATTTACAATTTTGAGGTCATACCACCAAATCATGGAATTGCCCATAAGTTGATTGAAATGCTAGTAAAAGTCACAGTCAGACTGTTTCACTTTTGGCAACCCCAATAAACACAAGTCTGTAATTATTATATACCATCATAGATACAAATAACAAACGTTAACAGTGTTTAAATATAATACAAATTATAATACAAATCATGATATTATTCAATTATGATACAGTGAAAATAATATAGGATTTGAATTGACCAAGTGACACATTTTCTAAATCAATACCAATAGATGGTGATAAATTGTTCCACAGATGGCTAGATCTGAAAAGAAAAGTGCGCATACCAGCATTTGAGTTGATTTTAGGAATGATTAAAGTATTACTTGAATAATTCCTGGTACATGTAGTATGATTGTGATAGTTATGTACAAATTCAAAATTGGATGATACAGTAAATAGGTTGGACTTATATCTTTTAAACATTTGAATAAGATAATAAGTATTTGAAATTGTTCACCTATCACTTAGTTTTGTCCAATGAAGTAAGTTCATTATATCATTTATTGGTGTTCTGATATCAGCAGATAATATTGTTCTGGCTAAACGGTTGTGTAAGACTTGAAGTCTTGCTTGATATGTATTTGAACAGTTGGACCATACTGGGCTGGCATAATCAAAATGAGGAATCACAAGAGCATTGGATAACATCACAAGAGTTGGATGTGAGAGAAATTGCTTTCCACGATGAATAACACAGATTCTCTTGGAAACATTATTTGCTAAGTAATCTAGTATATAATATGTGATAAACCAAATTTGACACCGAGATAATCTTGATGCATTCACTGTTTTTGTTGCCTTTTCAAATGGAAGTCCAGATAACCATGGCAGGTAATAGAGGAGGAGGCCAATCGTGATGAATTTTATAGGGGGGATATATGATCAAAATCCATTATTGCATTGAAACCAACGGAAATTCAAAATTTACGGCCGTTCGTCGTGTCCACCATCGTCTGGGTGCCGGACGGCAGTGCCAATGATCCTTAATCAAGGATTTAATATCACACAGCATATCATAAAACCACATTATTATAATCAACCCACATTAGACGTATAGGAGCTAATAGTTTTGGAGTTAGAATATATTTATTACCTGGTCAGTTACTTATTTTGAGGACTGTATTATGTCATTGAGGTTTGAAAATTATACAAAATACTATTGTTTTGAAAAAAAGCTTGAGCTTCGCGCCGTCGATGATGATGGCATCATCAGCGGTGCTTCGCCGATGTTGATTGTTTTGAAAAAAAAGATTGAGCTTCGCGCCGCCGATGATGATGGCTTCATCAGCGGTGCTTCGCCGATGTTGATTGTTTTGAAAAAAGATTGAGCTTCGCGCCGTCGATGATGATGGTTCACCAGCGGTGCTTTCGCGCTGGCGAAGGTGATATTGAAAAAGGAAGACCTTTCCGATGTTGCATTATTTTCTAAAAGTTTGAGCTTCGCGCCGTCGAAGATGATTTAAAAAAAAGGGGAGCTTCAAAAATGGTAGGAAAAAGAAAATTGAGCTTCGCGCCGTCGATGATGATGGTTCACCAGCGGTGCTTTTGCGCTGGTGAAGGTGATATTGAAAAGGAAGACCTTTTCGATGTTGCATTATTTTTTAAAAGGTTGAGCTTCGCGCCGTCGAAGATGATTTTAAAAAAAGTGGAGCTTCAAAAATGGTAGGGTATTCTAAAGTTTAGCCCTATTTTCAATTGGAACATACAACTAAAGAAGTAGGGCCTAAAAGGATATAATCATAATGCCTTTTAAATTAATGGGTACTTTTTTAATAAGCTTCCTTTTTTTAATTAATAAATTACTATTAGTATTATTTTATAATGAAACATTGTAAGAAAACTAACCTTTAAATTTCTGAAAGTAGATTGAAGCTATGAAGTACCTACTTTACTGTAAATTCTGGGATTTTAAAGACATTCTAAAATTCATCATACGAGTAAATGGGATGAAAAATAATCGCTAAGATACAACAAAACATCAGTTTTTTCAGCTCCAATATGACCTAGAGTTGACCCATAGCTTGCTCACTGACTGACTGATCATGCGTAGACGCAGCCTGTAGTCTTAAAATTCAAGATGGCGATGTCCATGGCCGAAAGTAAGTAATTATTTGCCCATCATTTTCCCTATCAAATGCAACTTATTCCCCTTTTATTGTATACTTTTTGATTAACGTCGGGATATTCGAAGATTGATTTAGTGAAATTACGTCAAACCATTTCATATACATGCTTAGAATGCATGAAATTGTCATGTGTGTAGCCGGATTCGTGTAACCACGTATGCGTCGTTGAAAAGGTTGTTGAATTCTGCAGTTTGGAATTCTTGATGACGGTTGTGATATCGTTTACTGCCACAGACTCCATCTTCTTCTTCTTTTGTAGTACTGGCCAACGTTCCACTGGAACCAAGCGGTCAGGGTTTGTTGTGTATGCAGTTTTACTTGGGTTGGTTGCTTAGTCTTGTTTAGTTGCGAGGTAAACTTTGGTTGCGTTTTTGAATTGTTCACTGTCACTGTGACTGTCAGTGTCAACTGTGACTGTCGGTTAGTGTGACAATTGAGTCCGGGAGACTGTTCCAGTCTCTGATAGTCTTTGGAAGAAAAGAGAACTTATAGCAGTCTTTCGATGCGGCGATGGTTTTGAAGGCTTGAGAGTTCGTGTGCCGTGAGGTACGTGATGCTGGCTGGGTGAGGTTACCAATTGGGATGGATAGGTGACCGTGGATCGCTTTGTGAAGGTTAGGTTAGTAGTTGAGAGGATCGCTTTGTTATCCATCATTATAGATTGGTTTATAGATTGGTTTATTAAAAAATACAAAATCGTGGCTTAAAAGCCAAATTGCATTGCACTTAGGCCAAGTAAAACAAAACAACAGTTGATCGTCCGGAATTTTGAAAAAAAGGATGCGGGAGGGGCTTGTTATTTACTATTTACTATTTTTTTTCCAAGATGGCCGCCGGCTTTTTGAAGTTAAGATTTGACAGTCTGAGCCTCTTTGCATTGTATATGCATTTATTTAATGTACAGATACAGTTTTAATAAAGTTTTACTGGAGCAACTTAAACATTTAATAGTTTTACATGCAATTTTTCGAAAAGTTTTACTATAAAAAAAAAAAATTAAAAAAATAGTAAATAGTAAAAAAATCAATGCGGCACGAAAAAAGGATGCGGGCGGGGACGATCAACTGTTGTTTTGTTTTACTTGGCCTTACAATATTATAAAAACATTTAAATACATTCAAAGAGATACATTAAAATATAAATATAAAATACAAAGACACATTTATATAAAACATGTGATACCAATAACACTCTCACGAGATGAACATACCCTCAAACAGCCTTACCCACATGTACCCACCCCCCACACACCCCCACACCAGACCTCTCCCACACACTTTCATAAATTTAACAATAAAAAGATCCTCTCACGAGATGAACATACACATACCCTCAAACAGCCTCACCCACACGCACCCCCCACACGCACCCCCCACACACACCCCCACATACCCCCACACCAGACCTCTCCCACACACTTTCATAAATTTAACAATAAAAAGATCCTCTCACGAGATGAACATGCACATACCCTCAAACAGCCTTACCCACACGCACCCCCCACACGCACCCCCACATACCCCCACACCAGACCTCTCCCACACACTTTTATAAATTTAACAATAAAAAGATCCTCTCACGAGATGAACATGCACATACGGTGACTGAAGAGTGAAAATCAAAAGTGAAGGGTATTTGACCCTCTGTATAGGGTGAGTGAAAACACTAATTACCCTCAAACAGCCTTACCCACACGTCCCCCTCCCCCCCCCCCCCCCCCCCCACCACACACACACACGCACCCACCAGACCTCTCCCACACACTTTCATAAATATAACAATAATAAGATACATTTATTTATTTATTGCACAAAAAAATTCTAAAATTATTCATTGTTTAAAAGTCTGACATAATATGGTACCGGACTGTTAAAAAATTTCTTTGTCCTGAAACGAGGCTGGGAAATTGCACTTGAATTACGTAGGTTAAAACTGTGACATTCATTTCTTCTGGGTGGTAAAAGATGTTCAGTCCTGACATTTTGATCTAAACCAGGCATTCTCAAATGGTGGCGCGCGCGCCACTTGTGGCGCATCTAGGCATCCTAAGTGGCGCGAGAGTGGTTAAAATTTGTTTTAAAAATAAATCATATCATGATATAGCCAGATTTCATAGGCCTATGACGGTCAGATGTATAAAGACAGCAATTTTTCGCGCGCTATGCGCGCATGTGTCCTCAAAAGAGTATATTAGTTATTATGTTGCCTACATTATATAGCTAAAAATATTTTGTGACGGGAATTTTGCTATTGTAAATTCTAAAAAATATGACCAAGTGGAGCTTCAACAAGTTGGTTACTACAATGTGGCGCATCAGTAAATCTAATTGAGAAAGCCTGATCTAAACCTTTGGCAAACTTGAGGGAGTGATGTTCTCTTCTTTCCTCCAGACTATCAAGATCACACATGCTTAAGGCATCAGAATAAGAATGATACTTGCGGCCTAAGATAGTTCTACAGACTACAGGCCCGTTTTTGAATTCTTTCTATAGTCTTAGATTGTTTCTTGGTAATACTAGGATGCCATACAACGTCACAATATTCGATGACTGGTCTGAGGTAACTTTTGTACACGACAGTAAGCTCATCTTGATCAAAGCCAAACTTTTTTAGAGATCGTAACATGAACAAGCGCTTGTTGGCTTTGGAAAGCATGTCATCATTGTTCATTGCCGAGTTTTATAAAATGAAGACACGTTTTATGACAGTTAAAAGTTAATGTACTGAATAAAAAAGGAATATTTTAGCTTATAAATATCGAACTGGCTATTCCCAGTACGATATACTGCGAATTATAACAGTTTGTCTACTATTCGCAGTACGGTTCATAGCCAATCACAAATCAGTTACCCGGAAAATACCCGGATGTCGTTTGGTCTATCCCTCAAGCTTTCACTTTATAGTTATTAAAATTTGCAAATAAAAATATACAATGCTTTGGACACTGGCACTTCAGAGAAATGAAAGTTTATTTGACTTTTACTTAAATATTGACTTCTTCTCACCCACTTCCAATTGCATTCGTTAGTGATGGTGACAAGAGAGACTTTTACACATATTGATGTAATTCCAGAAGTTTGTTTTGCTGAAATTGATTAAAATATTTATTCTATCCAGAATCCAGAACATTTTTGTTTTATATTTCGCACAAGCTTTGACAATCAATTTGTTGTCCATACTAATTTAGGCCAACATTAAATTGATTTGGTTGCCCTCCCTCGCCAACTTTTTGGGAACTGAGTTTACCCCTCTCAACTACTAACCTAAGACCCTAACTTTTTTAAAGCCAAAATCTATTCTAATAATAGGGGTCTTAGGTTAGTAGTTTACCCCCCCCCCCCCCCCCCCCCCCCTCTCAACTACTAACCTGAGACATTTACTCTTTTGGCACCAAAATCAATTCTAATGACATTTAAGAGGGGGTCTTAAATAGTATATTACCCCCCTTTCAACTAACCTAAGACCCTAACTTTTTTGGCGCAAAATCGATTAGGTTACCGTTATAGTAGTTTATACCCAGGGTTTATACCCTCTCTCAACTACTAACCTTTTTGGCGCCAACATTGATTTGAATGACATTTGATACTCAAAATAGAATCTCTGTTCTGGCTCATTTCATTAAAAAAACACTTTTATGTACACATTTATAGTTTAAAAGTTACAATGCTTGATAAAGTTGGCGCCAAAAAGGATTGAAAGGGCACATTAAAAACATTAAAAAAGTCATTTTAAACTATTGCACTGTCGTACTGCGAATAAGCTGGCAACCCCTTCTTATTCGCAGTATCGTACTGCGAATAAGCTAGCAACCCCTTCTTATCCGCAGTATCGTACTGCGAATAAGCTGGTCAACCCTTCTTATCCGCAGTATCGTACTGCGAATAAGCTAGCAACCCCTTCTTATCCGCAGTATCGTACTGCGAATAGACCCTTCCTATAAATATTTAGTTAAAATTTTTAAATTATGAAAATTCAAATAAACAATTAAAACATGACAATGATAATGATTTAATGTAAACAAGGATTATCACTATTAAATGGTGAACCAACCGTAGTACAGTGTAGTGAGATTGATATATCCATCTCATCGAGCCAGGCTTTGAATCTGTGATTTTTGCAAGCACTAGATAGGCATGTTCATAAAATTGTGAAAATAAAAATATCTCTTTGAAAATGGAATACATGGGAAGTTGGAAACAAAGTACTTTAAAATAAAAACTGATGGTTCATTACACCTCCCTGGTTCAACCATGTCTGCAGGCTGAATAATCACAAAGTTATAACCAAAAGTAGTTTGCCTTTAATATATGGCTAAAACTGGTCAAGTCATGCACATTTTAAACTATTTTAGCTTAAAAGGGCTTTAAAATCATGATGTCCAGTTGCTTGTGCGTGGTTAGTTAGACATCAGTTAATATATCCCAGCTCATGTCTTCCTTTTTCGCTGGATTTAAAAGAGGTAAACATGAAGTTTTGTAAATATTTTGGCAACAAATTTTCAAAAAAAAGTCGCCCTCTGTAGTCAATGATATGAACATCCCTACACTAGACCCCATAAGTTCAACAACACAACACAACTTAAGCTTGCTCGGACTGGTTTGGTTTGGAGTATTGGCCCAAGAAATTGATATTTATAGGCATGGTTTTGTGAACTATACTATCAGTGGAGAAAAATGGGTCCAATTTGAGGGTAAAATAGGTCTCCGCATGCACCAAGGATCGAAACTGTGTCGCGTGCATGCAAGTCTGATACTCTACCAACTGAGCTACATGTATACGGCCCGGGTGAAGTTGAAAAAATTAAGTTTTGTTCACAAGTTGAACGACTGGCGAAGCGTGGTACGAGATTGACCCGGCGGACCGCGTAATCATGAAAATAGGGTATTTTATGATTCAGTCTCCGCAAAATTCTGAAAAGGGGTATTTTACAATTTGTTATGATCAGTTCGAGGCTCTCCTTGACCTCGCAAATGGTGAACTGTGCAAAAAGCAAATGGCTTTAATTTGATCAGAACATGTTAACAAACTAACAGTCCAAATCCACCAGTTCATAACACAAGACCATACACCTGGTAATGTTGGGGTAATCAACTTGTTTTATCTATTGTATGTACGCAAAAGTGTCATTGAAACGGGGTGTTTGAAATTCTAGTCATTGAAAACCAAAGGGGTTTATAATCGATGAAAAATCTTTGCAAAGGGGTACTCTGAAAAATGAAAAACATCCATGGTTACCAACTTTTGTGTTGAGTTGGGGCCGGGGACGTGGTACAAGATTGACCGGGCAATCACGCGGTACAGGATTTTAGCACTGTCAGATTTTGTAGTGTCTAGGAGCATTAGAGTTAAAAAAAAATCTATGAAATTTATACCAGACACACAAATTAAAAAAATATTTTAAGGTTGTCCTCCATCACCCCTCCATGCCTCTCATGAAAGTACATTTGCATACACATTTGTTTTCCTTCTGAACATAAGGTTTACACAGATGTCATATCCACTGACCAGTATATAAAAAAGAAACCATTTTTTATTCATACACTGAAAGTATGTTCGATATTTTAAATAAAAGTTCAAATGACTTGCAAGTTTGCTTTCTTATTTCTACCATACAGGAGCAGCTGCCAAATCAGCAGAACATCTTCTAGAAATTCCTAAAGGATGGAAAATGCCAACCTGCTCAAAAGATGACAATCCACGGGGTTTGGTACAAGAGAGTTCATTTGCTACATTATTTCCTAAGTACAGAGAGCAATACTTGCGTGAATGCTGGCCACTAGTGGAAAATGCATTGAGTGAAGTGGTAAGACAGCAGAGACAGTGCTTTCTATAGAAGAGTCAAAAACTTGACAGATTGATTCCAAATTTAAATTAATTCCATTTTATACCAGAGGAGCTACATCTGACTACATATTGTTTGTAATTGTATGATGATTACGTCGTTTAGATCATTTGTACACTGCGACATAGAGGACTTCAAAACTTATAAAATCATCTATGAAGTACATGCGTCTATGCATGAAGCAAATTATATAGCATCTGTACAAATTACACATAGTGACCAATCATGACCGTGTTCTTACTATTTCAATAAAGTAGAGGCTGATCGGTTAAAGGTTAACATGGTTATGAAAAAATGAATTTCTGATTTTGATATTGATAGGTACCTCACAATGTTGGACAATATCTAGGCTATCTAAAAATGCATTTAAAATTTTTAAAAAAGCGGTACGTTCGCGGAACAGTCCATTATTGTCCAAGGGGTGAAAACAAGATGCGTCACGGACGGACATTTTAGTTAAAGTTCATCATGCTATATTTTTAAGTTAATGTAACATTTTAAGAGTTTTGTGATGTAATGTTGATAGCTGACACACTTTTCCATCAAATAAGATAAATATTTGGGAAAAAATGTTTGGGGGAAGTTATATCGCTAGACTTGCGTTAAAATTTTGATGTTTTGCTGTCCGTCCGTGACACAAAAAAAGTTTAAAAGTTTTTAAACTAATTTCAAGGACAAAGTAAAAAAATAAAAACATAGTGAAGTATCTCCCTTATATGTATTCTTTCCCATGCAGGAGTATTAATTGATTAGGGCAGGCATAAATTAGTTAAATCTTTAATTAAAAGTTGTCACGGACGGACACAAATTTTGTCACGGACGGACACTGTTAGCTACTGTTCAGTTATGAGCACACAAGCAAAGCTGAATACCACCCATCTTACCATTAAATGAACTAGTCCATACAGGTATGCCCTTTATGCAAATGAGTAGGTTTGCTACAGCAGTGAGAACATGTTATGATGCTCACCAGGTGCACTGTAAAATTACTTGAAGTCAAATGAAGTCATTTGCTTATTTGCGCATTTGTGAACCCTCAGCAAATCTTCTTTGGTGAATCTGTACATGTAGTATAGCTTGCGCTTGTTAACCTTACTGCCTGTACATGCTGAAATAATGCTTGCAAATAAAATGGGTAGCATGAGATCAGTTAAAAGACACTGTTTAAAATTGCCCCATATAATAAGTGTATGTAAAATAAAAGCAAACAGCATTGAAATCACAAAGTATCATTGGAGATGTTAGCACAAATTTAATTTTAAGCTTTGCACTATCAAAAGTTGCAGGCTTTTTCTTAATGAAACTTTGAAAAACTCAAAACATGGTTGGATGCCTACATGTATCCATTATCACTAACCTTTAATTACACAATTAATTGAACAAAAACGTATCAAAGAAGGGTCAAAATTGTTTTAAAAAGTTGTATCACAGCATACAGTCTTTTACACAATTAATTGAACACAATTTATAAGAGGGTCAAAATTGTTTTACAAAGTTGTATCACATACAGTCTATTTATATGATGCAGCAGGTCCATCTCTTGCCATTTAGATGGTAAGAGGGGCAGGATTCAGTTTGGTATTTGTACTCAGAACTGAATAATGTCCGTCCGTGACAAAATTTGTGTCCGTCCTTGACAACTTTTAATCACTGATTTCACTTATTTATTGACGCCATTGTTAAGTTTCATTTCTACATGAGAAAGGGGGTATAAAGGGGAGATAGATCACTATGTTTTTATTTTTTCTCTCTTTCCTTGAAAAAAGTTGTAAAACTTTTTAAAAAAATTGCGTCAGGGACGGACAGCTCTGCATCAAAAAGTTATCACAAGGGCAGGGTAATAACTTTTCAGAACTTTTTTTCTAAAATATATTTCTTATTTAATGGATAAATGTGCCATCTATCAATTTTTAATTTAAAAAATTGAAAACGTTTCATAAACATAAAATATGGCAAGGTCAACTTCCACTAAGAATGTCCGTCCATGACGCATCTTGTTACTACCCCTTGGGCAATAATGGACTGTTCCGAAATGTTTTCCGCATTTGTTCTTCTTTTTGTATGCAGTTTCAGTTAGCCAAGATGTTGTCCAATATTGTGAGGTACATTTCCATATCAATATCAAAAAGTAATTTTTTCACACCAATGTGAACCTTGAACCGATCACCCTCTGCTATCAAAGTGCCAAATTCTGCAACCTTTGAATATAACCATCACACTGGTTTTGGTATCTTGTGATCCTTTATAATTACTAAGACTGACAAATGATGACATACAATTTTTTTACTATTTTGTAAGTATTTGATACCATTTTGTCATGTAAATAAGTGGCAATTTCAAAGTCCTTCAACATCTGTGTCTGTCCGTGACGCTAACAGATTTCCGTCTGTGACACAGTTTGTTACAGGTCTGTCTACCCTTCTCCTGTAAAAAATAAATCTGTTTTCAAATGCTGTGTATCAAACCATGTATCTCACTTACTATTTGACCTGGAAATCTTGAGGAATATGGAATTGTTTAAATAGAAATTAAGAAGAAATACTTAAGGTCCGGAGAACCCTATTTCTATCTTGTCCCTAGTGTTGGAAAAAGACTAATATCTTGACTGCTTTTTGTTACTAAGACTGAAAATTCATGACTTAACATTTTTCTTACTATTTTGTAAGTATTTGATACCATTTTTTCATACTAAAGTGTAAATAAGTGGCAATTTCAAAGTTTTTTATGTAGTTAACATTTGTGTCCGTCCGTGACGCTCAAAAATGTCCGTCCGTGACAAAGTTTGTTACCCTACCCCTGTAAAAAATAAGAAATATTTTCAAATGCTGTGTATCAGATATTCAAGCCATGTATCTTACTTACTATTTGACCTGGAAAGCATTGGGGAATATGGAGTTGACTAGATAGAAATTAAAAGAAGCACTAAAAGGTAGAGAACCCCATTTCTATCTAGTCCGTCCGTGACACAAACATTTCCGTCGTTCTATTTTTAGTAACAAGCCACACCTTATTTTATTTTGTGTATTTCAATAAAGTTGATGATTCTCTATAACATTAAACATAAAAAGTTGAATAAATGTCAGTAGTTACTTTTTACAAACTGTTTTTCGCTCATGTTTTGCACAAATGTCCGTCCGTGACAAACCGATCAGCCTCAGTATATAAATAAATAACTAAATCAAACTAAAACAATTGTCAGGTGGAATAACAAATTCCAAAACTACAGCTTTAGCAGAAAATTTAAATTATCATCAAATGTACACCCAAGTAATAATAGATCTACCAATCTGTTTCAGACTGAGCTAAAGCAATATTTTTTAGGAAGGCATGTCTTCCAAGATGTGCTTTAGAAGTAATTTGTTAGGTGGGGGAGAATTCTGGTTGTTAGGGGCCAGTTATGTACAAGTATGTTCATTCTTATACATGATATTTTATAACAGTGTTTTACTCATTGCATTTCCAGGGGGTAAAGGCAGTATTGGATGTAGTAGAAGGCAGTATGTCTGTATATACAACTCGCAAGACATATGATCCATATGTGATTATCAAAGCCAGAGACATGATTAAGTTATTAGCCAGGAGTCTTCCATTTGAACAGGTAAGTGGGCCAAATAGGGGATCTTCGGGTTTTATTCAAAACTTACTAATAACAATTTATGTAGTAATTGTCCCATGTTGTGAGCTATGCAGTATTTGCAAGTTGAAGCAAACATTTCATCTTTTAGTGTACACAATTTGCTAAATGTCACAAAGTGCATTCTTGAAGTTGTACAAAATTTGCTAAATGTCACTAAGTGCATTCTTGAAATTGACCTCTGATGTAACACTTTGAACTTGTTAAATAAAAAACAAACAATCCTTATAATAAGTGAAAATTGATTAACCACATCCATCAAGATCCGCCTATCTACTTAAAAGGGATTAAAATCATCATAATCATGTCCTGGTCAGTTCACCCCTTGCTAGTCTAGTGGTTGAGAGATGTGCTTGCAATGCAGAGGTCCATGGTTCGATTCCCACTAGGACCACTTTTTCAACAGATTTTTTTCCTTTCGTAAAAGTTAGGGTTAGAAATCTATTCTAAGTCCACAAAGTGTTTAGTTCCTAGACAACCCCGGGTATAAAGTCATGTGGTATTTCCATTACTGCTTATACATGCATACATACAGAAAACAGTGTTCAATAATACCAAGTTGAAATATCATTACTTCTGAGAAGTGCTTATTTGACCCCATATCCCAAAAGTCAAGAATCACCTTCACACCAATAGAAGATACGAAGTCACAAATACTTGATTTTGAAGTGAAACTTTGGTTTGGTGGGGGAGTGTGGGGTGTATGTATTTCGTAACTGTGGCATATTAAACTATTAGATATTATTTCGTTTAGTATTATGTAATGTCATCTATTTACATTGTATGCAGGTCATTACATTAGACCATTAGCCTACTGAGGGTCTATAGTAAATTCTGGATTTATAGACCATTAGCCTACTGAGGGTCTATAGTAAATTCTGGATTTAGATCATAACTTTGAACTAGTTATTTTGCTCTCCTGTAGGCTGTGAGAGTGTTGGAGGATGACATGTCAGCAGAGATTATCAAGATTGGTAGAATGGTTAGAAATCGTATGAGATTAGTAAGAAGAAGACAGAGATTAATAGGACCAAATGGATCAACATTAAAGGTAAGACAACCAATAATCAATTGGAGTGAACATCGGGATAAAATGTAATTTTGACTTAATTAAAACATGCCCAAAAAGTACACTATTTCCAAATTTGGTTTTAAGACCATTTTGTTTAGTATATTTTTATAATTTTCCAAGGAAGTGTGTACAAGATTGGATACAGGTGACCTACCCATCTCATCACTTACTGGTTGAGGAGTACAAGAGGCATACAGGACATTCCACAAAAATGGGATCATTTCAGCTTTGGAAAATGAAGAAGAAAAAATTGTTTCAAATTTGCTTACTTTGCTTATTTTTGATGACCCAATATGCTAAAGTTACTAGAACAATAATGTTTGGAACACCACTGCTCACCTTTTTATGCACAAAACCATGTAATTCAGGTCACTTTATATATATGTTTTTTCACTCGTTGAACGGCGTTATCTAGTGTCATATTGCATTGGCAGTGTCATTACATACTTCTCTAACTAAGTCCGAATATGATATAAAAATTATTGTTTTTTTGTCGTTGAAAGGTCTCCCCATAACAATATTTGACGAGCTATGCAACAGAAGAATGTAGCTGTGGAAACAGTGTTTTGGTGGTTTTGAGGGCCTTTCAGTACAGATATGAACCTGCTTAGTATGGCAAACCATGGTGTTCTGAGTAGAACTCGTTGAGTTTTACCACAATACTATTATTAATAAACATTTGTGATATATACTTACAGTAAGATTTCCCGGATCAAAGAATGATAAAAAACCAAATGATCCCATTTTTGTGGAATGGCCCATCAAGTAATTTGTATCATAATGCAGAGAAAGAGGTGTGAAAGGAATTCTTCCAAGTTAGACATTATTTCAAGTGATAGCATCTTCCAATTACCCTTGTCTTCAATTAAGTATCAATGTGACTGGTAACCTGATAGAATCACAGATATTGGATCACATGGAATATCATAGATTTTGTAATTTCTGAAAAAGCTGATATCATTGATTTTACGAGTTTAAAAAGAAGCAATTTTTATCAAACGTGGAATTTACCACTTTTACAAAAAGTCCATAAATTATGTCAGAAAGGTCAGAAGTTTAAATTCCATTATAAAGCTAAATGTATGTAAATGTTAGAAGCATGAGCACTTTGATCTGGTACAATAGTATCATAGCTAAAGAAATGCACCTGTCCCGGTATAAATAATTCTGGGACACCCTGTTTATACTTCGAACACTGTTAATAATATGTTTAAACAATTAGCACATTGCTGTAACAATATCTATAAAGTATTTTATACAACTACTTCACCCAGTGTTTTAAATAGACCTAAACTCGAACCCACGCATAGAGTAGATCAATACGTAATCAGGGTGAAGTTTTATCAATGGCTTTTCAGAAGTTATTTCATGACAGCGCTAAAGACTCAGGCTTTTGTGATGGTTCCTGTTGAGCAATCTTAAACTGAGACACACAAAGCTTCAAGGAATTGAACCAGGTCCCCATCCACATGTTCCAACATCTGTGATACATTGTAGAATAGTCCAATTTCCAATATGTATTTGTATGTACTGATAGGTATATTGTTATGTTCAATATTACAGGCTATAGAGTTATTAACCAAGTGTTATATGATGGTACAAGGTAACACAGTAGCTGCTGTAGGACCACATAAGGGATTACGAGATGTCAACAAGATTGTATCAGATACTATGAATAATATACATCCTATATATAATATCAAGGTAAGATAAGTGTAGTTGTCAAGAGGCCTACTGTTTGATTCAGTAAATCTCTAGCATTGTCAAATCCACAATTCAGTGAGCTGCTTTCTTAATGTAAGAGGTGATTAGAAATTGTATTTTGTACACTATTAGACTGACAATACTTTTGAGTACTCCATAAGTTAAACAAGTGGCTTAAATGTCCTCTCATCAGTTAGCAGCCAAGGGCAGGAAAATTGTTTTGTTGGCAACATTACGCACTGTTCTATTTTAATATAACACATTTCTCGAGAAATAATAATTTCACTTTAAAGATCTATAAGTTTGATATCATATAAATAATGTTGATTGAGAAATTAGCATACAAGTTTCACCAAACTAAAAACTTCCAAATGTCTTCATATAAAACATGGACATTGCAAATTTGGAATAAGTAAAACTGAAGCCAAATCTGAACAGGATCGAATGGTAAATGGACTTGTATGTTTCTGGTTAATTTAAAGAACTACGCTACTAAGGTATTTTATGGAAACAGTATTATTCAAACTGTTTTGACTACTTTGTTTCACGTTTTCAAATCTACAAGCCAACAGTGATTGTGACCAAGGGTCAAGATAGGCGGGATTGGGTGTCATAGCGCCCGGTAATGCTGAAAAATAAACGACCGGGTGCTGATATTTTGCCCAAACCAGCGCTCAGTTCACAATCCGGAAGCTTAACCAAAACAGTATATTTCGATCTGACAATATTGCCACGCTGGATTTTTTAATTTAAAACCTGAGTTGAGAATGTTTTTTGAAAGTCTCCCCAATTCATGGCAGCTGAATTTTGGTACAAACATTTCAGTTTTGATCTGTGCAAACCAATCCTAATTGTTCACTGTGTCTGTGTACTGCCGCCAATGTCATGATTGTGGGATTTCCCTGGCGTAGTCCCTTCCATAACATAGTGATCTTGCAAAAAGACAAGTTTACTTCTAAATGAATTGGCGCCCGATCATGGCGGGGAAGAATACTACTACAGTCTGCCGAAAAATGTATACCTTATTTGACTTAATAAAAAGTAACTCTTGGTTCTCAACAAATACCAGTGAACTACCTTTGAAACAAAGTAGCTCCCGGTAAAAAACACAGTTATTTTGACCCTTGATTATGACTGTAGTAAACAATGAAAGTGAAATGTAAATTTCCTGAAATAGATTGTTTTAAAATTCATTTCTGAATTTTGGTGATATGCATTGTTAATGGTGGTTTTACCTTGCAATAATACATAATTTGTTTTAAAAAATGAGTGATTGTCAAAATAGATTAACTTATACAAATATATATTATATTTTCAGACAATGATGATCAAACGTGAACTGATGAAAGATGAGAAGTTAAAAAGTGAATCTTGGGATAGATTTCTCCCTAACTTTAAATCAAAGAATTTGTCCAAGAGGAAACAACCATTAAAGAAGAGAACCAAGAAAGCTTACACACCATTCCCTCCACCACAACCACAAAGCAAGGTAAGGCACAGACATTTTTATCATCAAGATTTCTTACATTCCACCATACAATCTTCAGTGAGAGTGGCTATTTTTGTGGGCATGTGTGGTTCTGTGGAATGATCACCACACTCATAATCAGAATGTTATGAGTTTGAGTCCCACTGTTGCCAATATGTTGTGTCCTATGGCAAGACACTATTTCCACAATTGCCACTCTACACCCAGGTGTTTAAATGGGAAACTGTTACAATCTGAAGTGTCTGATAGGAATGTGGGCTATAATCAGTATTTGTAAGATACTAAGTGAAAGCGAACTGATTCTGATGTAACCTATACAGCAAGTTAAATATATGCACTTTGAGTTTTATAGGAAAAGCGCTATATAAAAACTGACTTTTAAGTACTTTTCAACTTGAGGGTGCAAAGCAAGCCCAAAACATTTTAGTATTAGGAGATTTGAAGTTACAAAAGAGCCAATTTTAGGTATAGGATTATAGGGGATGTTGTGGTTTTTATAGAATAAACCCTAACCCTGATTATGCTAATGATTCAAGCTCTAATTCCATTAACCAGTGATGTAGCTATGTTTTTCTTATTTGGGGGGGGGGGGGAAGGGGGGGACTTTACCAGAAAGTTATCTTTTGCAAATTGCTGCCGAGTCAGAGCAGGTGGGGGGGGGGGGGGGGGGGGGGGGGGGTTGTGACGTGGTGTTCTCAAAACCAGCATGAAAAAACAAGTCTTTATTAACCGACAGTGCCAATTTTGACAGACACAACTCGGATATTGGGGGGGGGGGGGTATAAGTGATAGTAGATAGTGACACCATAACTTATATGTTTGTTATTTTCAGATGGACAAAGAGTTAGCTACTGGAGAATATTTCTTAAGGGAAGGACAGAAATTTGCTAAAGCTCAGGAAATGAAGAGGGTAAGTTTAACACCAAATTAAAGAGGACATTTACGTGAATAGAAAGGTTTTGATTAATGCATTGCCACTGGGTCAAATCATTTGACCATGTAATTCCAGGAGTATTTCATCAGCAAAATTTGGCCATATTAGGCCCATGAAGTATTTCCATGTAAACCCAATATTTGACAACCCAGTTACTTACAACAGAACCCACATCTTATTCAGCCCCCATGCCATTCTTTTAAAATAGAAGAATCACACTGATTGATGTCTTCTATTCTATACATTATTGCGTGTGTGATTGTAATGCGTTGGTGAAAGAACACACACAATAAAGATAAATCCAGATACTCGAGGGTAAATGCTGTGTTTATCACTAGAATACACTCTGGCATCACGGCACAGAGTTAGATGAATGCAGTATAATTATATTATTACTGAATAAGAAAGAGTTAAGTGTTGAATTTTAATAGTAGCCTGAAGTAATTGGTCAGTCCTGGTGACTTTGTTTGTTTTCAATTTCATATTGAAATGATAAGCTGGAGATAGCTTTTTAACTGATTTATGTTGATGTATATATTCCAGGCAAAGCAGGTTGAAAATAAAGCCAAGAGTCAAGAGAAGAGGAACAAGGCGTTCATACCTCCCAAGGAAGCACCTGTAACATCCAAAGCTAAATCCGCACAACCTGCACCTGATACAAGTATAGATATTGATGCCTTTAAAGCCAAGATTAAGAGCAATGCACAAGTAAGTTACACAAGCCAATCATGTTATCAAATCACGATTTTCAGCTGTAGTTAATGACTCATCTGATCAGTGGTGTTGTAGCTAAGGTGCCATGGGAATGGATAGATTCTGGCACCCCATTAACAAATGTGATGAGTAAAATATATATAAGAAAAAAAACCACCAATTAGGGATTTTGGCAAAAAGTCTGATGACAAAAAGATCTTATTTCTTTTTCTTGTTTATTTATTTTCTTTTAGTGCCCGCTGCCCACTCTCAGCTATGCCACTGCTTCTGATTATACTCTTGAATTATTTCACATTGGTTTTTAATTATTGATTTGATTTTTTTTATTTATTTTTTATTGATTTGCTTGTATTTTTATTGTTTTATGATGTATCATATTGTAAAGCGCTCTGAGGGATTGTGATCCACAGTGCGCTATATAAACACTGTTTTTATTATTATTATTATTATTATTATTATTATAAAGGCATCACATTGAAATTAATAATATGATATTTCTAGTGTTGTTATCGATTGTAGGAAGTGTCGCATTGTTGCGATATGTACTTTCATATGTCAACAAGAAACGATAAAATCTTAATTTGGTTTTACAGGCTTTGATACACCAAGATTTCCGATCGCACTTTTGATGTGTGCATGGTCGTACTGTATATGTCAATCCTGGTGAAAGCCTGACAAGTATCAATAATAAAAGCTGTTCTTGTGTATGTTCAAAAAATGAGTTACATAAAACAAGCGCCATTCATATTTTGTATGGCTATTCATTCATAAAAGATAGATATGTCAGAGCATTTTTTCGATGATTATCAAGACACAAACAAATTACAGCACTAAATATTACTAATACAATTTCAATTTTATTCTAATTTTCCACACACAGAAAAAGAAGTTCATCCAACCAACAAGCAGTGATCAAACACCGGATTCAAGTAAAACAAAACAAAGAAAAGGAAAGAAGAAAAAGTGAAGCAGCAGATTATTTTGAAAGAAAACTAATATGTTTAAACTGATGGAACTGTTAAAGTGAAAACATTGAGTATCTCTCATCAACAACACTTACCATCTTTAAAAGTGTGAAATCATTTGACTGGTCATGATGCCAAAGTGGATGCATGGATGGAGGAGGAGCTATTGTACACAAACATTATTTACAATGAAGCATACACATGTTAATGTGGTGAACAGTTGACATAAGAACTTTAAAGCTTGTAACCTTTAGGATATTTCATCCCTATATATGAGGATCTACTGATACCATTAAAATATCCACTCATGTCTGGCTGTTAAATAACAATGTTACCGTGGGATGTCACATGTCAGTGCTAACTATAGTCTTCAATATGTGTTTTAACACTGTAAAGAAATAATCCCTATAAAACATAGAGGACTTTATTAGTGCTATTAAACCCTAGCCCAAGGTGTATTTTTAGGAATATGGGTCAAATTGGGTGTTTTTTTAGGGGGGGGGGGGGGGGGGTGGGGGGGGGGGGGGGGGTGGGGTGGGGGGGGGGGGGTGGGGGGGAAGTTCAGCTGCACCAGCACCAGGAATTGAACCAGGGTTGCCCAGGCTTCAGCATATGATAGCCTGCCTGATCGCACCACAAGGACAGGGGAAGCTTGCTCTACCAGCACCTAAAGTAGTGTACTATTTTGTAGTACAGGTACTCAGGGATATTAGAAGAGAAAGTTTAGTCTTAATTTTAGATTAATCCATGTTAATTTATTTATATTTCAAGTTGACTGTTTGACGATAAATGGAAAACGATTATGCACTCTAAGTTGATGTGGATTTATGATTTTAGTGGGACAGGAAATGTCTTATAAATAAAATGGTCAAAATCCCAGCGTTTGCAATGTATTTTTGTAGAATGGGCGCCTAGGCTCCATCTGCCTCTCATTTGAAATTGGAAAAAGTATGTTTTTTTATTGTAGGGAATTGGCCTCATCAACTTTGAATTATTATTATACAATCAATCTACTTGGATTTGTCACAATGAAAAACAATTTGTTGATGAACACCACCAAGTGTGTATTTCTTTTCTTTTGAGATTTTTGACATTTTATGTAATAAATGAATATTTTTACTTGAAGATATTTCAACATTTTAAAATATTAATAAAGTAAAAAAGTAGTCATTTGATTCTTTGGATTGCTCTTAATATCATTTAATGACTTGAATAAAACCACCCACCCACTCTTCATGAGGTGTAGAAGACAACCAAATATTTCATGTTTACATACAGTCCTCAAAAGTGTAACTTACCAGGTAATAAATGTGCTCTCAACTCCCAACACTTGCTCCAATGTAAAATATTTAATTGTAAATTTGTGAAGAAACTTCTCTTTAATTTGAGGTATTATATGTGAAGATTGACTGAATATTAACAGAGCTGTGTGTCCAAAACAAAGTTTGTTTTTCATTTCTACGCGCAGCCTCTGTGTAGCTATATGCAGATTTAATATTGATTGATTGTTGGCGACAACTCGCCAGACAATAGTAAGATCAGGAATGGCGATACACATACCCGTCAGTCTATCAGATGTGTTTGAAACCGAAGTGCAAAATTAAGTGGCATTTTTCTAATTTTCGGTATAGCCAGGGGTGTGAGAGTTCCTCTTTTTAGCTGATTTCCTCTCTTTTTTAAAATTCTTATGCCAACATTTCAGCCTTTTCTTTACTTTTCAGCCCATATTTGGCATTTTTACCCAATTTTACGCTATTTTTCCTCGTTTTTGTCTGTTTTCCTCTTTTTTTATTTGTGGCCTTTCACACCTCTGTATAGCCTGAGACGACGAATATACCTGAACAGGTATATTCGTCTCAGGTATAGCGTTCTCAATTATTAACCGATCCCCATAAATAATATCTCAAATTAATGAGGAGAAATTAATCCATAATTTTGTAATTCGATATTTTGAAGTTATAAAAAACAATTATGAGCCTATTTATTACGCATATATCTGATCCCGTCCGCAACTTGTGTCCCAGGACCACAAGTATTTATATTTGGACACCACTGAAATGATATTCATGAACATAGTGTACATGTCAAAACACTCAGGGGTTTGGTGGTCAGGGAGGTAAGTAAAAACAAGGATGGCCACTAGCTAAAACAATAAATATGGGATATTCCTACATTCTTAAACTATTTTGTCAGTGTTATTGCGCTTTATTCCGTTTTGGGCACCAGACACAAGTTGCGGACGGGATCAGATATATGCTATTTATTGCCTGGTAAGAAACTTTATTCAGAGCACTGTATACCATCCCATAGAAGGTTCCCTGATATTATGTTTGAGCAAAGGAAAGGTCATTTGTTTAAACTGAGACTAACATAACTACAGCTATTCAACAATGTGCACAAGGACCAGTGCGGATATTGTTATGGTTGATGGCCAATCGATTATCATCATTCAGTATAATTTGTAGCACAACCTCATCATTTGAGATAGTGCGCCATTTTGATTCCAGTATTATCCACACTTGTATCACCATTTTCGAAATAACCTGGACACACTTTAGTATGGGATGGTTACCGACATACAGACCATGATATATTTCTAAAATGATTATGCATTTATACCGCTAGATATGTGGCATTTCAGAAGGAGTATGACAATTTTAAAACCTAATAGTGACATTCTTGGTCTTGGACATAATTATAAACAATGTATTATAATAAAAGTTTATGGTTTGTGTTTAGATTTAACATGAATTGAAACAGAAATTGTATACTTTTATTCATAAAAAAAGTTCTTCAAAATATCACAATTTGTGTATCAATTCATCTAAACACAAATTATCAACCTTGATTATCATAATACCAGGGGTGTGCCACTGAGCTTGCCGATTGGGTCCACTTTTAAATTAAAGTTTAGTCAGCATAGAATTGTGGGCGCTATACTGATAAGGCGTGATTGTAGCAGACGATGGTAGACACGAACGTCCGTTAATTTTGAATTTTCATTGCTTTCAATGTAACAATGGATTTTGATTATATGACCCCATAAAATTCATCACACGTTGGAACTAAATTATTTCATCCAAAAACCGCTGGAGTTGGATAACCAACTCCAGTGTCAGTATCATTTTTTGACAGCAAGCTGTGTGTAAATCTACCGCGTGCACAGCGCCACCAATTCTATGCTGACTAACACGCCGGTCACCGACGCATTCCAGACGATTATCATAATTTATTCAAATATTCAAAAGGACCGTTTTCGCTACGTACGTTAGTCGTTAGTATACGACTTTCCTATCCCAAAATTAATAGTATCCCTGATAATACATTGTTATATGTTCACGAATGTAACCATTAGGTTTTAATTGGCATAGATATTCCGTAATCGCATAATTTTAGCGACATAAATGCTTAATCATTTTTTAGAAGTATGTACTTCGGTAACCATCCCATACTTAAGTGTGTTCAGGTTATTTAGAAAATTGTAATACATCTGTGGATGATACTGGATTCAAAATAGCGCGCTTCGAAGGATGAGGTTGTGATATAGATTAAACTGAATGATACTCAATTGGCCATCAACTATAACTATGCCGCGGCAGACCTGGATCGCTGCACATAACAGGTATGAATGGGCGCTTCTTATCTCTTTAGTTATATTATTAGTCTCAGGTTCAAAGAATCAAAAATATTGTTTCCCAGAAACATGATGTCATTGCCTTTGCATAACAACTTAAAAATACCATAGGACATTAACCAACTCAAACATAGTTAATGCTGCATAATTTACAGTCTTTAACAATCCAAGACAAATAAATGTGTCTCAGTTACCAACTTACCAATACATGTACTTTTGTGTACAGTGAAATCAGAGCATAGTCAAGTAATTGTACATTATACTTAGGCATTGCACTCACTGCTGCTTATTATTGCAAATATGCCTCCAACATGCTTTTGGTATGTGTACCAGCTTAGTCAATAAGGAATTATGGCACTAAACACTATAGTCGTCGGCAGAGAACTTCGGCACTTTTTAAAAAAACCAACATGCGCGATCTAGTTAATGAGTGTGTGGGCAGGGACATTCATGACCCATAGATACGACCGTGGCCAATCGGATTACAGATACTGCGACATGTCGAACTGCTCATAGATAACGCTGTTGTGACGCTGTTCTACAACGCACTTCCGTGTTTACGCTGTACGCAGTTGTCACAGAAAAAAGTGCCGAACTTCTCTGATGCCGACTATAGTTTCACCGCAGAGGATAATAAACGGAGCAAATTATCTTTTATAATATCAAAATATACTATACACAACCATCATTTTTCTTAAATAAACACAAAGATATGCTTCCTGATCAATTTGAAAATATCACACATTTAATGATAGCATTCACAAGGGATAAAACAAATGCATTTTATAATACACAATGTAGATGTACTGTTTTTGTACAATCAAGAGTTATTTTCTAATTGTGTCCTAAACCGGTTTCCATGCAACATTTGAACAAAAGGTGGCTATAATTTATTCGGATCAACAAAACAACACCTCTGATGCAATCTCTCAAAGGGGCATTTTTGGCACTATGTCAATTTAAACATGGTTCATACCACATCATGTTTGTGTGAAAATATAAACAAGCCAATATATTTCCTGATGTGTCTGGATATGTTGAGAAACACAAACTTGTGTATCAAACAACAAAATCTATTTTCCAAAAGATTATTTTATTTTTATAAAAATGTAACTGAACTCGAAGATGCCACTGATATTATAAATGCTTCCAACTCTACTCCTCAATCACAAACTCTGATTCTCAATCCATTGATGATAACTAAACAAATGAGCAGGGTAATTTTGATATTGTATCACACAAGAAACACAGTCAAATTATATGCTTCTCAAATTTGATAACACAATGAGACAAGGATGAAACCTTTGTGTATACAGAAACTTATGTTGTACTTGTAAACCCCTAACACTCTTTTTAATTTAAGGAACATCAACATGAAAGCAGTCATGCACATCATGGTGGGGTAACTGAATTGCTTTTTGGACTTATTATTCTAGACTTGAAATATCAAGTTTCAAATGTTACATTTCTCCCAAATATCATTATTAACACTATGTGACCGGGTGATTAATTTTGAGTTTATATCTGCAATAGTTGCTCTCTGTCAAAGTAATATAAATTATGTAAATGCTCTCAAAGACTAGTGTAATAAATATTAAACATTGACAGAATATAGCAAATGCTGGCTCCACAACAACATTCTCACTGTAATAGCTGTATGGTCAATATGGATATTCGTACGCTTTCAGAAATCAAAGTGTGACTTTTGACAAAGTACCCATTGTTATGATAAAACCTCATAATTATTCAGGCTGTAAATGTTATTCTCCAGGCATCGTGGCTGCAAACAATCTGTACATAAATGAACTATTCAAATCTGAAAATGTCCATATCGCTATATTCTATGTATATTCATAAACATCATCTGATTATTTGACATGAGGTGCTGGTTCAATGTCATCAATACTGAGATCAAAGTATCTGTCGGGTCTGTGTCTTCTTAGAACTCGTATTGCAGCTACTTCCATTGGGATACCTTTGATCCCAAGATCTTCTAGGCCTGGTATTCC
This sequence comes from Ophiura sarsii, assembly GCA_035610835.1. Lineage (NCBI taxonomy): Eukaryota > Metazoa > Echinodermata > Ophiuroidea > Amphilepidida > Ophiuridae > Ophiura > Ophiura sarsii. The sequence continues at coordinate 90,226,891 of CM069442.1, read as the reverse complement.
TGGGGTTATATGTTCATCAGTGTGTTGCTATGGAGAGAAAACAAGGAGAAGAGGAAATAGAAGGAATGAAATTATAAAATATGATTGTTGGGAGATATAGTCAAGTGTGAGCAATCAGTCTGTTAAAGAGGTGGTTTGGAAGCTGGCTGCCTATACACATTTTGACCACTACAGACAATCTACAGACATAATAGATATTTCTGCTTCATTACTTTATCTTACTTTTGGTGCTGTAACTTCCTTAATTAAAGAGGAGAAATTTCTCAACAGCTATGCAATTCGATTTTTTCAAGAACATGTAGGAGTAAAACTTTGAAGTCATATAAGCACATTTATTACCTGGTAAGTTACTTTTTTTGATGACTGTATACTCAGATAGCATATGTGTCACCTAAACTTGGGGAAAGACTTCCACATGAATTCCAGTGGCTGTATCATAATATCACACAGGTAATTCCAAGGCAATGATGTTTGCATTTCGGTATCAAAAAACAAAATTGGCCCTGGTAAATAAATGCTGTGACTACGACTTGATTGTGCAATGAGGCCAATGACTTCACCTTCCAACTTGAAGTGACAAAAGTATAGATACCCCATATATACAGGGTGACCCAGAAAATGTTGAATCCAAAAATCACAAACTTAAAAAAAAAAATGAAAAATGAAAATAAATAAATATGGCATTCTGTTTTCAACAGTTATGTAAACAATTTATTCAGATTTCTGGAGAACTTTAGATCATGTAAACTGGCCTTACCAAACTAAAGATACACTTGATTGTGTGACAGGGGGTATTTTCGCCCTTTTGTAAAAGTGAAAAAAATTGTAACTTGGTTCAGATATGAAACTTAATTCTGTTCTAAGTACAGTGAGTTAAGTAATCTTTTCTATTGATCTGTATTTATCAAATTAACATTTTCAAATGAAGTCAAGGGGACTTCAGTTTTTGTTTTCAAAGTCTCTTATAAAATAATAATAATTGATTTACATAATAAATTAATATTGATGAGATACTGTGCAGAAATGGTTTCAAACAGGCACTTGTTCTGCTCATGTAGCATGAAACCATTTTTTTAAACTTCACTTACACTACAAAATAACACTTTTTACAAAATTACATGTATTTTAAGTTTCGTGTGGCCTATTTTTATGATCTAATATGTTTCATAAAGTTAAATGTATGGTGCACATAGCTGGTGAACGAGTTATGAAATATTTTATTATTTTAATGGTAATAAAATTGAATTTTTGTGATTTTTGGGTTCAACATTTTCTGGGTCACCCTGTATAATGGATATTTGGTTGGTTAAGGTAAGGTCACGAATTTTCCGCGTTGCGGAATTTCCGCGAAAATCGCGGAATTGAGGTTAAACGCGGAAAACGACATTTTGATGAAAAGAAGGGGAAAAAATGCACAAAAAGTCCAAAACACAAAATGTATAAATAGTCTTGAATAAAACAATATAAATATTAAAAAACGATACGTAATAAAACAAAACAAACAATATTTAAAAATAAAACTCTGCGATATAGAGGGTCGGCTACCGCTACAATAAATAAGGTAAGCCTAAAAATCTAAAATGATGTGTTTTTCTGTAAAGTGTGTTTATTTTGGTTATATAGATCGTACATTTTAAGCTTTCTTGAGAAAAATTACATAACAGAAAAATGCAAAATTTACAAAGCGGAAAAACGCGGAATTCGACAGTTACAAAGCAGAAAAGTCGTGACCTTAGGTTAAGGGATATTCCAAATATGCCCCACCAATGACCTGGACATACATACCAATTCCAACATTTCTCTGCTGAGCCAAGGTGTAAATGGTGTAATCTCAAATCCTCTTGCTATTGCCCTCAACAGAAATCTTGGAACAATTGGTTTCAAATATGGACGACGTGACACACGGTAGATGAATTCAACAAGGTCAGTCAGATGGTAGCCTCTGGGCCTATTGGTAAATCATATTGAATTATAGCATTAAGATATTAAGATGTGACATACGGTAGAGGAATTCAACTAGGCTAGTCAGATATCATATGGAATTAAAATATCAATACAATGCACAACTTGATAACATTTGGGATTTGTAAACCTAACCCAAAACATTCATGAGCAGGTGCTAGTATGTGATTGTATTCAAAATCTAAAGACCATGTCACCTCTTTTGCCCGGTTCCATTAAATGCATGGGGGAACATGCATTGACTAATGTATTAACTGCTGTTGTTACATATGACTGGTTTGGCTTAGTGTATGGTTTATAATGGATACTCCCTTCGAATGCGCGCGCCTGTCCGCATATCGGCAGGCAAGCTTTTGTGCAATTTACACGCAAAACTGACGTTAATTACAGGTGACAACGTCTATAGGTAAAACATGCAGTTAAGTGGGCAAATTTCTTTCTCATCATTAGACAACTTATTTATTAAATGTGAGTAGATAATTTTGAAGTTATGATCGTTTGTTCAAGAAGATTTGATGACAAATATTTGCACCAAATCAACATTTTCTATGGGATTTCCATGCTTATAGAGCAATAGCTCAAAAGTTACTGATGCAATTATGCACAGTGACAATGCATGTGTCCATTCCAAATGAACCATTTTGCCACATATCCCTTGCTGCTTTCAATTACATGCAGTGTACAAAACAAAGCAATCCCATAGCGATCTGATTTGGTGCTCTCAACAAAAATTGCCAGGTGCAAAAAGGTATGCCCTTTCTTGTTTTCCTTATCAGTATCTTAGGCAGCTCCCCCTTCCGGCTATCACATCTCTGAATTATTTATTGTATAACTCACCCCATGAGTTCATATACTCTGCCTGCTGTCTTGTCATCCTTCATTACTTCCATGATTGCTTCAGCAACATTGGTTACCTGAAAATAATGAATCATGGTTAATCATTGTCACCACTTGATTACAAACTGTTCATGATCTTTTAATGCATTATCTTCAATTAATGCAGAAATGTACATTCCACACAATGTACACTCTAATACAGCATGGTACTTTGTCCTGAAGGTGACGACAAAGTTCATTTACATACATGACGTAAGATAAATGCACCTGTTTTGACCTAACCCTACTACGTCTCACAGAAACATTCACAGCCAGCACCACTTGGCTTGCGCGCGCACAAGTTCTATCTCATGTAGCACTAAAATACAGGTATATATGGTATCCGATTTTTAGCCTGTGAAGCCCCCCCCCCCCCCCCCCCCCCCCCAGTGGCTGAGTGGTAGTATATCTCGCCTGTCACACGGCCGACCCGGGTTCAATTCCCGGGGCAGGCGGACATAATTGTTCCCATTTTTTATTTAACCCCCTCCCCCTGTTCTTCATTCCATCCCCACTGCCACGTTCTAGGGTTAGGGTTAAAGTAATAGAACATGAACATAAATAACGGGATAAGAATAAGACTGAATGGCAACAAATAGACACAATCACATCACCCTTGCTAATTATACTTACAAAGATGGGTCTTTTGACAATAGTTTGAGCTTCTTTGAATAGTGGCACATTGCCAAACCATGACTGATCTGAAATTGAAAAATAATCATTAAATAAGTAAGTAATCAGTGATCTGTAAAAAACATGAAAACAGGAGACAATTAAACTCTTAGAAATTAACTGTAACTTTGATAGCCCTTGATCAACAATTCAAAGAGCTTTTCATCAGCCCCAACAATATGATATGAATTGATGGAATATGAAATACAATATAGGTTGTAAATAGAGGTCATTGGTGTTTTGTCATAACACCCATTGTACCAGTAATTGTGAACTCAATTTATATTTTCATGACATTAACTTTGATCATTTTAACAAGCAGTCTTTGGTTTAATTATGCCAGACAATAATTAAAAACTTGACAAGTCTCTGACAGAATCAAAGCAGAAAAAGTAATTGTCTGTTTATCTTTCTTATCCAACCATAAAGAATATTTTCCTTTTATGCAACTGTTTGATTATATGATTTCACAGGCACTCTTTACGTAGTACCAATATGTTTCTTCACGTGTAAAACACCACCCCTGCCTTGAAGACTTACTTGCAAAATGGTTGAAATATCTATCTTCTGGTCCATATATTAGAGATGGCCTCAGTATGGTTGCTTCTGGGAACTCTTCCCGAACCGCTTGCTCACCAGCACCCTACAAACAGATTGAAATATATATTTGACACATATGGTACATACATATATACAAGGGTTAAAACAAGGAGGGTTTGGTTGCCATATTATGGCCTCTCAATTTGCTGAGGGAACACATGTCTACTACTCAATGTCTATCAGGCTTATCACCTTGAAGGACAGTATAGGTCGGCCCAGAATGACGTCCAAGCTGAGGGAACACATGTTTACTACTCAATGTCTATCAGGCTTATCACCTTGAAGGACAGTATAGGTCAGCCTGGAATGACGTCACAGCTGTTTGCTAATGTAAACAACAGTTGCTTACATGGCCTCACTATTTGGCTATCACGAGACAGTGATGTAACTGCGTATTCTACTAATTGCAGCACATAACGCGCGCGTCTACTCGAGAAGCTGGCGTATTCACACGAGCATTGAAAGACGGAAGATACATACGTGTGCGTAAAAGCTGCGCCTGTTAAGTTACGTCACTGTCCAGAGGTAGCCAAATAGAGTATAGGAACGATCTTGTGTATGGTTGAGTAGAGCGTACATCTGATGTGTTAAAACGTTTTGCTTTGTTGTCAACGGCAAATGACAAAAATACCCGGATGACCCGGGCGACCTATATGAAGCTTCGTGTGTCTCGGTTCAAGATTGCTCAATAGGAACCATGATAAAATCATGCTTAGTATTTAGCACTGTCATGAAAATCCATCAATAAAACTTCACCTGATTCCCAGAGGCGATTATGTCTCTTTGTGAATTGATCTGAAATGTATGTGATAATTATTCCTACAATCTGTGAGTATTCAAGTTTAGATCTATTAAAACACTAGGTGAACTACAGTGGTGCTAAAACTGTTGCAACTTATGTTGAAAATAGTGCATATTATTCCTGGAGGAAAAGTAACAACATTGTGCCTCTTTCGCAACTTTCCTTCAACAGTTGCCCAAGTAAAGGTTTGATAACAACACTAATATCCTCACCTTTGTACTAAGAAACTTGACACTTGATTTGATGTCTGCATTAAGGGCTGACATATGGATAAATCTTGACACTCCAGCCTCCTTGGCATACCTAGCCAGATTACTGGCTGCATCAATATGGATAGATTCATACGGGTATCTCCTACAGAGAAGAAGGGAATAAACCAACATACGAGTATTTCATGCCATTCATCATTATGAATAAATATCATAGGTAGATCCCTTAATGAGTGGATAAGGAACAAGTCAAGTAAATGATGATGAATATAAACAATCAGATACAAATCAATGGCTATAGTATCAGGTCTCAATAAAATCAACAGGATATCATGAGTCAGACTCTGGTATTTAAAACTTTGGGTCCTTTCTTTACTTGCATATAGTGCACTTTTGAATTCAGAGAGTGGAAAAAATAAATAAATATTTACTTTTTTCTTTTTTTTTGAAAAACAAGTAAAATGAATTGCAAAAACGTATAAACGTATATAAAAGTCATTTGTTCATTCAAACTTTTGATTTGGTGAGCGATTTTTGTGTGTGTGATAAACTGTTTGTGTGCATTTTATTGAGATAATTTGCAAAAGGGCTTACACATCCATTTGTTTGATAATTAAAGATTATAATAAAAAACAAACAATAAGTGATTGATTTGAAAAACATACCGTATTTGATTCTTTCATTATACAGATAATATTTCAAAGCATTAATCACATTAATCCAGAACACTTTCATGCTTTTTTCTCAAATTCACTAACATTGATGTAAGCCCTTATGCATTATATCACCTCTTCACATGTTTCCAATAAATGTGTTCATTACACCTGATATCCTACCTTGTTTCATTGCTTGCTCCTAGAAGATTAACCACAATATTACAATGACTCATTATATCTTTGATTAGATCAGCATGTTCCAAGGTATATTCCTGTACAAGTTTAAAAAAAAGATAACAGTGTTTATATATTCTCCACCAAGACAAACAATATATGAAGAGCTTTGTTGCAAAAAGGCTATGGTGCATTAAATCGGGATACAGGCCCTTTTGCAACAAAACAACAACTTCAATGGCTGTTTACAATGAGATGAAGGTCTTTTTGAAACAAAATGACTTTATTTCCTTGAAACATATGATTGTGACCTATACATTTCTATATCAAACTTCTTCTTTTTTAAATGATTAAAATAAATGATTTTTTTGTGTGGTATATTTTCTCTATGTACAAACAGATGGAGTTTTGTTGCAAAAGGGCGCCTACATACAAATTTTCAAAAAAGGTAAACATGATTTAAAAAAAATAAATACTAGCACATTTGAAATTTATTTCAATTTAAATTAGTATGTAGCGTACCTCTTTCATAATCCATTCAGTTTTTCAATTGCTCAACTTGAATATTTAGAAACAGTTTTTTGACTTTTTCTCAATAAGAGCCAAAGTGGATGCAGGCCCTTTTGCAAAAAACCTCTTCAATTATTTAAAAACAAAATTAAACAAAAGCTGATGAATATAATATAATAATAAGAAATTTGTATAGCACAGAATGCACAGAGCCTCTGTATATAATGCAGCCACTGTATATAGTCAGTTAACCCTAAGCCCCCCACCCCCCAGATACTACTTAATACTATGGGTAGTATTTTGTAGTACATAGTTCTTTGGCAGCATTGTAACAGTGCTGATAGTATTTCGTAGTACTTAGTTCTTTAGTGCAGTATGGAATAATAGTATTTTGTTACATTTAGTTCTTTAGGTAAGTTAGGCTTGTAATAGCACCTACACATGTAAGTACTGGCACTATTCTGGATGGTTTTATTTTCTATAGGGGGTGTCTTGATTTTTGTTTTGTTTTTATGTTTTTGTTTGTAATCATCAAGGATGAAAACCAAAGATGACACAATTTACTCAAAGCAAATCAGTTCTTGAACAAAGGTGGAATGTATAAACCCTTGTTCCATTTGAACTGAATAGCTATTTTAACGATCTTGTTTTTGCTTGTTTGTAATCATCAAGGATGAAAACCAAAACATTGGTTATCTTCCAATGATGACACAGTGTACTCTAAGCGTTTCAGTTCTTGAACAAAGGTGGAATGTATAAATCAAACACCTACCTTCCATATCATAGGGAGAAATACTATCTACAAAGTGCAGTGATCCATATTTAAACCACAATGTTTCCAAACAAATTGCCTGTGTTTAATTGCCCTTTCCAAATGTGGGTAAAGAACTAAATGTTACAAAATACTATGTGCACCAAATGGGGTAAAGAACTAGGTACTACAAAATACTATACTAAGTGTCATAGTAATTCGTAGTACTTAGTTCTTAGGCTCATTTCTGTTTCGTAGTAATATATAGTATTTAGTGCTTTAAGCAACTAGACTTGTTAATTTATTTAGTAGCTGGAGACCTAAATACTACAAATTACTAATAGTAATTTGTAGTACTCAGGATCTTAGGGGTATTGCAGCTTTTGGGGGTTCTGTACACCAAGTTAGTATCATAATTAAAATTGAATTTATAATTAAATGAACTTAGAAGAACAGTGTCCATATGATGCACTGTGGGAAACGTGCATAATTAAGTTTGATAGAGGGCACTCTCGATCGAACTCATTTACTCCATGAAACGGAAGTGACGTGCTTTGGATGTTGTTTGCATCCATGTCATGACTACCGGGCGATGAGCCAATCAGAGGCCGTCTTCCAAGTCCCGCGGGCTTTTTGTTCTCTCTTGTTCTGCTGTGAGGTACTATTTACACGAATCGCCACTCGCACCCACCCAATTTGTTTTGTTTTTTTGCTAGGCCAATCGTCCTAGTTAACTCCTATCCCGTGATGATTTTTGTTCTGTTTTTTATTTTATTTTTTAATTATTTATTTTTGTCATTAGTTCATCCCCATGGTCTTAATCTCTTTATTTTGATTGTATTTATTTATTTATTGTTTGTCTTTTTCGGATTTTCTTTTTGTTTCTTTCAAAATTTATAAACAGAAATAAATTATAAATTCTGCCATGTGTGGCGGACCATGTTTGTTGTGCACCTGGGTCCCTCACTTTTCCGGCCCTGTTGTGGACCTTTTGGTTGTGCCTTGGTTCACGTCTCGTTGGTGCCACTGATCTTTGGTATCTTGGCCCACATTCCCCAGTCCGGAGCCTCTGTTCATTGTGTTCTTTGGCTCACGTCCCCTATCGGAGGGCTTTTGTAGCTCTATAGGGTTTTCCCATGTCATTAGTCTAGACTGTTCCTAGCCCCTACAGTGTGTCGGACCGCTGTTGGTCGTGCATCTTGGTCCTCCGTGGCTGCCTTGTTGGTTGTGTACACTGATCCTTGGTATCTTGGCCCACTTTCTCGGCCCACGAGTCCTTTCCCCGGTCCGGAGCCTCTTTGGGGTAGGCTCCCCCTGGCTACCTCTTTGGGGTAGGTAGCCAGCCCCCCTGGATACCTCTTTGGGGTAGGTAACCAGGCGGGTGTGTGGGTATTGTATGGCGTTTGGTAGATTAATCTTGAACATTTATGGGTTTAAATCCCAATTATTGACTTTTTACGATCATAAATATCATCAACGAGTAATGATTAAAGACAAAATGATATACTTCTAAGGTCAAATCTTATACCAATTACTATTGGCTAATTCACGTCCAATGGTCAATTAAGATAACCAATGTGATAATGAAGTATTTTCAATTAATAATTCTCATATTGTTTTTGGTATCATTTCCTTCGAAAATTGAACAGTACGGATGTCTCCATGGGGGACTTATAATTAATGAATTAGTAAAATTCTGACATTGGTCATAATCATATTATCAATTGGTGCGGCATCAGATCCGCTATTTAAATTTAGGTTTTTGGTACTTTACTAGGCCTTTTAAAATTGATTAACCGAAAATGTTTATGAAACTGAACAGTCGGTATTTCCTATAATGACCTTCCAATCATGGGACTCTTGGTCCCAACTGTGTTTTGAACTTAGGTTATAGATTAAAATTATATTTAAATGTACTGGTATGATATCAATTAATAGTTATATTCAATTCATCTATATTATTAGATGTTCAATAATTGTATTATCAAATATAATTTGACATTGTTGAATTCTGTAGTATTTAAGGAATAAATCCTCTCAGCAATAGCCGACCAGCTATCTATCACATGCCCTGTGTAGTGTCCAATTCCGTTATCTGAGAGTAACGAGAAGTGTCACAAATTCTGGTGCATTCATCCATGAGCATTGGGTATGCATTATTCCTTACAAGATTTAATTAGACTATAGTTGACATGGCAATAAATGAACACAAACGTCCATATTTTTGTACGTATTTAGACATGGTTTTAAGCTAAACACATGTTTAACTTTGACTTTAAAAACCCATCGTTTAACTAAACGCAATTCTCGAAAATTTGTTTAACTTATACAGATCGTGTAGTCTTGAAAATACATGTGCATTTGAGGAATTACAATTTTGGCAAGAATTGGCAAGAATCCAAGATTCCATTCTTGCAAATATTCTCTCAATAGTTAACCCTAAACCCTAGGCCTAAATACTACAAATTATGAAACAAAATTATCTTCACAAGCGCATGCTTTGACATTGATTTGATTGACGTCATCTGATGGGTTAGCTCAATTGATACGAGGTTGTTGCTGGCATGCGGAAGGTCCGCGGATAGAATCCGGGTCGGACTGCGGTGGTTTGCTTGTTCAAAATCCCTCCCCCGATCCACAACAAAATCCCTTCGCCGGGGTTAGGTTAATAGATATTGTTTGCTCTGCAATGCCTGACATGGACTTCATGTTTCCTTTGTCGTTTGATATTTTGATAACAAAGGGATGGGAAATAATGTGTTTAATGATTTAATCCATTTGGAATTGGATTCTTGCAACAAGTGGTAAAATTCTACCTGTGAGGTTAGTGGTGACCTTCAGGAAAATATTCTTGAATATTTTCATGATATCTGTAAAAATACTGACCCTAAATAATACTTGGCCAAGATCTCCTGTAGGTTTGAGATGGTTGAGGTCATACACATCACAGCGGTGAGGCAATACAGTCTGGGAGCCTTCACGTCCTGTTGAGAGACAATCAAATAATTATTCTCAGAAATACAGAAATAACTATCCTAACCATCTTCACTCTAATACCACATAGGAACCTGTTTAATCCACTTAATCTCGAATTAATCACTTGTAATACAGAAGATATTTGAGTAGCAATATATAGCTTCCCATTGTGATAATAATGTTTGCTGCTAAAACTCACCTAGCCTTGTAACCAAGTAGCGTCCAACAAATCCTGTGGCTCCAAACACAGCAACTACTCTCCCACTAAATGATGACCGTCCCCCTCTGCCTTTAGGGACAACAGCATGATGATAGGTGCCAGCATTGCGATGTTGAGTAGCAGTCGTACAAACCAGGGGTCGTATAATACCTATTTAAAATCAACAGAAAATATTACATGTCAAAAAAATGAATGATTCCACAATTTAGTAGACCGTATTCATTTTATGCAGCTTGTCAATTTATATTCCAACACATGACACCTTGAAGGACACTAATGGGCCCTTCAGATGTATCCATGTGAGCTGGGCGGCCTCTTACCGTGTGAAAAATGAAAATTAGAGTGAATTTAGAGTGAAAAATAAACTGTCCTGCTAGCAGGACAATTTATTTTCACTCTTTAACCAATGATTTTGAAGTAATTAGGAATCGTATCGCTCTGTAACTCAGAATGTATTCATGATTTATGATCAGAAATGTAAATCTGCAAACAAATCTACTTTCTAAAAAAAAATTATGAATAGAGGGCGCCCCTGGAAAAGATCACATAATATGCCTTTAGTACCTGGAATAATAATAATTGCCTGAAAATATGGTTTCTGCACCTACTGCCAGGTGACTGTGGCCTCCTTCAAGAACCGATTCAGAATCCTTCCCATTGGAGGAGAAGACTAATCAACCAAGTACAAGTATACCAAGTATTAACTCACTACTGTACATCATTTACTTGAAGACCTATACTTAATATTATGATTATATTTATGAATGATGTATCATCGTGCAAGCTAAGTTAACCACCAAGACTAAGCTGAAGCAAAAACCAGCTCGCAAGATTCCGTTAAGGAAAAACGTGGACAACAAAAACTTCCAAGTCAAAGACAGCCCAACTTGGTGCAGACGTCTTCAACCATGAATCCGTGATCCAGCATCAAAGACTGTTGAAGATAACTGGTTGTGGTTCCGAGATAGCCTCTGCTAGATTGTCTCTGAAATAGTTCCTCACAAATGGACTAAAGGTAACAGTCATCCTCCATGATTCTCTTCAAAACTCAAGAGATTATGCAGTAAGAAAGAAAAGCACTACATCAAGGCCAGGAGATCAGGCAAAAAAGAAGACTGGAAAAAGTTCTGCGAAATCAGAAAGACGGTTGACAGGGAGATTAAATACTCCCATCGTTCCTACGTTAATGACATCATGAACTCTGAGAACCCAAAATCTTTTTGGCGCTAAATACGTTCCAGAAGAAAAGACAACACTGCCGTACTACCTCTTAAAGTGAATAATACAAGCTCCTGACAAGCTCCAGCTCTCTCAGACCAGCTTGAAAGTGTTTTCACCAAGGAGAATCTAGACTCTGCCACTATGCCTTCAATGTCAGACGAAGCTTATCCTGAGATGCCACCCAGCACTATTGGTCGTCTAGAAGGTGTTAAAAAGCTACTTCATAACATCAATGTGTCCAAAGCCATTGGTCCAGATGGAATTCCAAACCAAGCCCTGAAGATCGCAGCAGATGAAAATTGCTTCAGCTAATATACAACATATCTTCCAGCAGTCACTTGACTCAGGAGACCTTCCATAAACCTGAGCCTCCGTCGGTAGATTTGCGATTTTGACCATGCAGTATTTTTCTGCCGGTTTTGTAGACAACCTCATCTCTACACCCCCACCCCCCACTTATCAAGATTTTGCCCCCCACCCCCCCCCCCCCCCCCCCCCCCCCCACACTTATCAAGATTTTGGCTGCTGACGGGAAAACAAATTGTGCAATTGTTTTATGATTTTTTTTGGAGTCTGTAAAAAAAGTTGTTGGTATATCATGCCTTTCGTCGGTACAACTATGGTCGTGCCCATCGCCCCCCCCCCCCCCCCCCCCCAGTTTCCAAAAGCTGAGTACGCCACTGAGAATCACCAGGGCGATGTACGGCGCGTAAAGCAAAACTCATGTGAAAAGGCATGTTTTTAGCATAGGCCTACTTGAAAATATGTATGTTTTAGGGAGGGAGAAATTATCTATCAAAATACTCTGGTGACAATATTTATGCGGTTTCAAAAATGCCCACATGATAACTGATTGAATTGCGAACAGTCAAGGTGGAGGAGGTGGGGGAGGAGGAGGAGGTGGTGGAGGAGGTACACATAACCTCTATGGGAACAGGGCGTTTCGCGTGTGTAAACTTGATTAAATTCACTACTGCTAAAGTACTACAGGGGCTACAAACTTGATTTTGGTCTTAATTTACAGCTAAACAATTCTGCTAATTGTTTGTAATCATTTTGAACTCTTTATGATTGGTTTAGTCTATAAAATATGAAACGTTTACGTACGAAACTACCCGTTTTCATATTGAACACGGTAGTAAGTATTGCGGATGTCTTCAAAATCTAAAAGTTGCTGTATTTTTTTAATTACTTATCCTATCATAGTCAAAGTATTCATTTTCTGAAGGGAAATTTGATAAGGAATCCAAATATGGACTTACACTTTGGAACACCCTGTATTCTGATATTAACAAACAACTGTGATTTTTCTTCCTCCACAGTCAGTAGGCTTCCCCCATCCGCTAACCATATAAACATTGTTTACTTTCAGTTTATTACTGTAAGTAATGCATTAAGTAACCCACTTTTTATCCGGAATTTATTTTTTCCACCCTGTATAATTTCAAGGTCACCCTGTATAATGAGTTGAAATGTGTATGTTTAGATTGCTTGTGTCTTCAGCTTTCCAAAAATGTATACTTTTGCTAGTTTAGGGTTGTTAATTGTGGAGATATTCTAAATTGAAACTCAATTGGTGTAAAAATTCATAATATTTGTGATGTAACGCTAAGGGTGGCGAGTTCATAACGCATGGCCATATAGCTAATAAAGAGATAGGTAGATAATATGTTAATTATGATGAGTTTTAACCTCCATATTGATGTCTTTTTTTAAATCAGACGCTTACACTACTAGTACCAGAGTAGGGGTAAGTGTGCCTTTCATCTCTTCGGCTTTCAGCCTCAAATGCCCATAGACCTCAATAGTTACCATTACCCAAACTCTGTTTGGAAAATGTCCAATTTCTCACAAAGATCCCTGCTTTTTATTTAAAGACATGTAGGGATAGAGCTGCAGTTAAGACCCTTTTTCTTCCTTGTCCGCACACCAAAATTCCCTATTTTGTTTTTTGAATAGGTAACATAGGCATAACGAAGTTCAGTGTTGAGTTCTTTCTTGACAAGATACACTCTCTTTTTGTGAGTTTCAAGCATCCTACAATGGCATTTCCACATCTGATAAAAATGGAATCGCTCATATTCTCGGATGGCTATGTCTAACTGTTCGAAGCTTGCGAATGTTGCACCTTCCGAGAGTTCAGGAGATTCTCCATCATTATTTGACGCCATTTGTGCAACTTTGGGCCTACTTTGTAGTCTAAAATAGTATTATTTTACCAATAAGTTTGTCAACAGTTAGATAGAAGTTTGAAGTTAGCCCGCTCAACTCAGGGACGCGCAAATGAATGATCAATGAATGGGAATTAATCGATTTTAAATGCTCATTTGCATATAAAGTAATGCTGAGCAAACTCTATTATTTGTACGCCACACAATTTTATTTCATAAGAATAAATTATGAATAAACCTCTATCTTCCCAATTTGGCATCATTTAATTGAAAATACATTTATATTGGTTTCATTTCTGCAGTTTCAATTAAAGGTAGATGACCCGATCACATTCCAATTTTCAACTTGAAGTTTTCTATTCTACATGAAAGGTCATCCTTAAAAAAGTCGTATTCCAAAGTTTGAGTTGCATAGCTCTAATGGTTCTTATTTTAGACGCACAAGATGCTGTGAACTGTACCCATTGAGTTGTACACAAACTATATCGGTGGTTACCACCATTCGCGGTAATTCGACGTTATTTCATCGATTTCTCTGTAATTATACCGATTAAGGCCGTCAAATTTCAGTATGATGATGAGAAAAATACGAGCTTTCATATGATATGAAAATCTCCGTATGTTTGAAATAATTCTGTGTTACGAAAATGTGATCGGGTCATCTACCTTTAATTGTATAAATTACTTTAATCAAATATTAGCCCATATCTATAAGAAAATAATCAAACGGGTCGATATGCTCGTGTAAAATACAAAGTCCACAATATGGCTATGGTACGAATAATATGATTGAAAGACTTATAGTATCCTTCCATTGTGTATACGGCTACCTAACAGTCCCGGGGGCGGAAATCGTATAGCCGTATACGGCTACGTAAACACTTTGTATTATCATGATTATATTATTGACTGGAACGCTACGACGACCCCTACGTCTACGATCAACCAACCCAGCACTGCTACATTCAAACAGACTCTGACAAATCAAAAGACTATAACGGTTCTTGCCTTTACATCTAACCACTCTCTCCAAACCTCCATTCAAAACTCTCAAATTTGAGTATTTTGAGGATCCAAGAAACAATACATGTAGGCTACAATTTGTAGCTCGTTCACGTAGCGTACGTGTTGTCGTTCCTCCCACTAGCAGATCACTGATCGTATCGGAACATACAATTTGTAGCAGTAGCAGTTCAGAGTTGCCGAATTCGTCAGATTCGAATCAAACCCATTTTTGCATTTATTTCATCATACAAATACACTTATGAAACTATTACATGCATTAAAAAGTTGCTACTGGTTCTAATTCTTTTTAGAGCACCACTATTTCAATTCTTTGAAGACAACTTTGGTGAAACTGTAGTAATAACTTACCCTGGATTTTGATGGTCTTTCTCGCTATCAAGACCGACATTTTGTTGGCCAAAAAGATATCACTAGGTTTGGGCGGTACCAGAATTGCAACTGATTGATGGATTAAGGGCACTCTATAGCAAGCCCGTTAGTATATTTTGGATGGGTTGTACATTTGTACTAGTCTTTCTTGGCGGGGGAAAATGGGCTTCTTATTTGACAAGGCGCCTTTTTGACTGGGCGAAAACGTTAAAAACGTGTTAATCGTGTAAAATAGAGTGCAAAAACGAGCGAAAACGTGTGAAAAGATCGAAGGGGGCCGTCCCCTATTGAGAAATCCTGCACCCGCCTCTGAAGCTGTTGGGTTTATAAGCATGTTTTAAATTAAATACTAAAAATGTCCAGAAAAACGTTCCTGAAGCCATCTTAGTAAATTATAGTTTAGTGTGAAGTGCGCAAAAATGGTCCAGAAAACAGGCTGAAACCATCTAGTTATGCTTGAATGGTGAAACATTGAAACTAATACCAGTGAAGCGCACAAAAATGTCCCGTTGTCATGGTCCAGAAAACGTTCCTGAAGCCATCTTGTTATGCTTGAATATTAAACATTGAAACTATTACTAGTTTTGGTTGTGAGTGTACTTTTACTCTTCAAATTGAATGGAAATGAAGAATTATTAAAGGGGCATGAAGAGTTGCAATGGAGGATGCACCCTCAATTATGCTAAAAACAGGCTGGGATTTTTATATTTTTATAATTGTATGACGGATGTATGACATGTATGAAATAATGAACTTACACCTATAAAGATTAAGAAAAATCAGCCCTTTTTGTACAACAAAACGTCGAATGAAATGGTACAAGTGTGGCCAAGGTTTATTTATAAATCATTCATGGTAATTCAATTAGGTTGCCCTTAAAATCAATTATAGCAAGTTACTTTAAATTCATACCGCTCATCCCTACTCAATTAGTGTAGTCAAGAATTT
Organism: Ophiura sarsii; assembly: GCA_035610835.1. Lineage (NCBI taxonomy): Eukaryota > Metazoa > Echinodermata > Ophiuroidea > Amphilepidida > Ophiuridae > Ophiura > Ophiura sarsii. Next base: position 90,210,748 of record CM069442.1, on the reverse strand, counting down.
TCCGTCGCGGAAGAACGTAAGCTTACAAACACTTCAAAAATATTATTGTTTGAAACTTGGCTCGTTGTCGACTGTACCTTAAATTAAGATATTATTGGTAAGTCATTTTGTAATGCAAATGTTTGAAAATCTTAAAAATACTATCAACATTTTCAATTTTATAGGCCTAAGCTTGTTTAAAATCAGCTTTTAATTTCATGATTTCAATCAGACGTCGAACGCTGTACACGTTCCAGATGTAAGGTGTATGTTCTGATCACTTTTTTGGCTATGATTTGTCGTTCACATCAAGATATTTTGATATCAGAAGAATCCCCACATTTTTCTCATTATATCTGTAAAATCTTAGGGGCTAGAAACGTTCCATTTGGAGATTATAATAGGCCTATAGTCTAAAATGTGGTGAATTACTGCTAAAAAGGTGGTGACCTATTCTTATAGTGATTAACTTATACTTGTATTGTAGGTCACCACGGAGTGACGTCACATGCCGTGACGCGTTGACCACAAACCAAAAGGTAAATAAAACCTTTCATGTAAAATAGAAAACATCAAGTTGAAAATCAGGCCAGCAATCAGAACATCTACCTTTTTTAACTTTATTTTTGATGATTCCTAGTATTAGTGACTAGTCCTACCTTTGTACATGTATGAATTACCCATGTATGTAGATAACAATAACATAGATTTTTAATTATTTTGCAACTGTGGGCTTGGTGTATTTCCTATGCACTCTTTCGTGATTAATGCACAGACATCTGCAATTTGTTTCCGTTAAAAATATTGAAATTTAAAAGAGATGTGCCACTCGTTCAAACTCAAGAATTATTAGTAGTAAACAACGAATTATCACATGTGCGTTTGATTAAGTGAATAAGTATCAATGCAGATTTGTTACGCAAAACATGGAAACGCTGCTGTTTCCAATTCATTGGTACACATCACGTCATGTACGTCTGTCTGAAACCATAGTCAACGGTATCGAGAACAGGCACAATGTTAAAGGGAACCATTTTATACTAAATTTTAGTCACCTGTAAAATCCTCTGTTTTATGTCCCACTCACCTCACAATTTGATTGACCACGCCCATGCTGTGGATGAAAGTAAGATGTGGGGTGGTTTCTTAGTTACCCCTGTTTATTATGGTCCCCTGCTACAGTATTGTCGCTGTAGAGACCTGCTATTTACTCCCGATTCTAGTACTATTATTATAGTTAGATCAGTTTCAAATTTGCGAAACCTCATAGACCAATGGAATTAAATGACATGGTTCATGTGTAAGCCTGTCAGCCACCCGCGTCAAACAAATTCATTATTTAATTTTGTATACTATGTCAAAAAAGTACACAGGCCCTGGGAGATAAATTTTCAGACAAAATTAAAGTTATTTAAATTAACAAAGAAAGCATTTACAAAATTAATAATCTGAATTAACCAATATCTTGACAGTAACTAACTCGGTTATGAATGAGTAAAATTTAAATAATATTTAATATCACTACATTTACTTCAAATGTTAAAAATGAAATAAAATAAGACATAATGCAAAAGATGTGAAGTTAACCCGTGTCAGCCGATTTACAATCAATAGGGTCCTGCATAGCAAGCCCCAGCGGTTGCAGTTGTGAGAGACGTGTTATCCCTCTCCTAGTGCAGCCACTGCTGACAGGTGTTCCCCTTCTCGCTCATTAACTGTACATCAGTACAGTCAAGTATTGACCACACTTGACCTACTACAAAACATTCATTAATTGATTGATTTGTTTATTTCATCATTAAAAGTGTGCTTTTCAATTTCATGCGATATTTTCACTTTCCCCTCGCATTAATATTGTTTGTTATGTTGCAATAGTCCTTATTTTGATAAAATAATGGTTACAAAATAAACACCCATCCTACCGACAACTGCTGCGAGCCAACGGATAGGCCAGGGATCGCTTAAATACAAGTGCATTTGATTTTTAACTGCGGTGTCTTTAATATCTGGGCCACTATCAATCATACCTGCATGAAATTACCTTACAAGTTCCCTGGGGACGATATTTGTATGGTTTAAAACAGTGTTTTGTTTAACGTCCTGTCTAAAAGTTAGACTGGCGTTTAACTTAAACACGAGTTTGGTTAGCGAAGATTTTAGGCTACGCTAAACGCACGTTTAGTACGAGAATACGGCCATAGTATTTCGAAAGTCAAAGATTTAGAAAAAGGCCTACCATTTCCAGTAATGTTTTTTCCGTGTTTTTTTTTTTTGGGGGGGGGATGGGTCCAGAACTGAATTTTTAATTGGATTTAATACTTAGACATGCATCTGTTGCTCTAGTGTAGTAGGTCAAGTGTGGTCCATACCTGTACTTGACTGTACTGATGTACAGTCAATGAGTGAGAAGGGGAACACCTGTCAGCAGTGGCGGCACTAGGGGAGGGGGGGGGGGATTCTCCCAATTCACAACCTTTGCCCCTCCACCCAGTTTCCCCCAGTCAGCTCAAGCCCCACGCCATTTTGTCCCCCAAAGAACAAAGAATCAAAAATGTTGAGTTTTAATGTCAAAGTTACATAAAATGTGTCTAACATGTCAAATTCAGAACAAATTAAGCTAATTTCAGGCAATTTTAACACAATCCAAGTGACCCACAAGTCACAACCCCCCTCCCACCAACACCACTACTGTACCTACCTGTAAATCATATTCCAAAATTTTTAATAGGTTCTTTTATGTTTGTATCTTTTTAGATCACCCTTACAGTACCAAGCACCAGTAAAACTAAGGAGGATCCATACTATTTAAAGTACTTTTGCCACCAAGAAGAAACCACCACCAGTCAGGATGTCTTTCATGTTATCACATCTTCACAATGGATGGCAGGTTGACCAAGCTATTATGTCAGAACCAGACAAAGTTGTGGTTATACGATTTGGTCACGATTGGGACCCAACATGCATGAAAATGGATGAGGTTCTCTTCAAAATTGCTGACAAGGTGAAAAACTTTGCTGTCGAATATCTAGTAGACATCACTCAAGTTCCTGATTTTAACAAGATGTACGAATTATATGATCCATGTACTGTGATGTTTTTCTTCCGTAACAAACACATCATGATAGATTTGGGCACTGGTAATAACAATAAGATAAACTGGTCTTTGGAGAACCCACAAGAGATGATTGATATCTTGGAGACAATATACAGAGGTGCACGTAAAGGACGTGGTTTGGTGGTCTCACCAAAGGACTACTCTACTAAATACCGATATTGATGCCGGCATGGATTGGGATCTTTCTTTGATCGACTTCATACTCAAATTGATTGTTATTCCAGACTGTGCATTGGTTTCACTGCGACATTCTAGTTAAATTTTCACACTCTCATAGTCTCATAGTCTCATGTGGTGTTTTGAAGCAAATGCTGTTGGTTGTAAACCTTAAAAAAAGTCCATAAATCACAGCAATCCCACTACTTATGGACCCTTCTCTCATTACTCACACAGATGGGTGGATGTGCTTTAGCTCATCTGCCCATCTGTGTTTTTTCTTTGTTAAAGATACCAATGTACTGAAAGTGTTGATAATTGATTTGGAATTGGGATGTAAGCTCAAAAGTCTAATTCAAGGTTTATTTAAAGCAAGGTGGTGAATACAATGTGATCCAATGAAGCAAAGTCCTTGCGGGTTAGGTTGTTAGGAACTTCATGGCTTCATCCTTTATTATATATGGATTGTGTGTCACAGTACACACTTTTTGTTTGTTCATTTCTCTTTCTTGTAAAGTCAATTGCAACCAAACTTAGCCATACACGTAGCTGCCACAAGAATGCCTTCATAATTGAAGATGTCAAATATTGTGTACCAAAGTCCAAAGTGATCTGAAGTAAAAATTATACATATTGGGCCTTATTCTCGTACTAAACACAGTTTGAGCTTAAAACCGTGTCTAACTAAACTTGTGTCATAACTAAAACGCGATTTTATCTTTTAAACAATGTGTTTAACTAAACACGGTTTTAAACTCTGCACATCTCATCCCCAGGGTGCTTGTGCGTTACTGTATATATACAGATATTTATTTTTGTTGTAGCCCTAATGGTTTACAGTAGATATCGACTGCGTGTTTAAGTAAAACAAATGTGCGAAAATCGCGTTTAGTTAAACGCTGTGTCTAAAGTCAAAGTTAGACGTGTGTTTAGCTTAAAACCGTGTTTAACTACGTACGAGAATACAGGCCATAGTCCTTAGATTTCAAAATACCTAGTAGTTTTGGATGGCTTAATTTGGAATACAGTCCCTATTTTTAGATTTTACCTGATTGGATGATGATTCTCACCAAACGGAGATTGAAAATAAAAATTAAAAATAGTCTGATATGCAAATCTTCTCTCTTTAATGTATTAATACTAAAAGTTAACATTTTGGTATTATTTAAATAAATTAAAACAAATGAAGTAGTCCAGTGAAGGTGGACATAAATCACATTTGTAGTCAATATTGTGTAGTGGATGTCTTTAACTTCGCATCTGAGTTGTATCAAACATAAGCACTGCAATGCTGCACTCTGAGAAAAGAAACAACTGTATTATGATGGGAATGTATTTATAGCAGGATTTCATTGTATTGGATTTTCATTAGGCAAACCCGAATGAGACGGATACTTTTACACTGTGATCTATCAGGTTATTAGTACACAGAGAACTTACTTTAGCAAACAATGATGGGGTAGGCTTAAGTATTTGCCACTTTTTTATTTATCACAAGTGGTAATAGGTGCCAACCTTTTTGAACTGTATATTTGTGTTTCAATGTCTTCATGAACAGATTAAAAAAGTGGATGAACAGATTGAACACTACTAGTTACTCATAATGTTGATGATTCTTTTGTTATGTACCACATTGTAGATTGATAATTATATTTGTATGCCATTTGAAATAAGTGACAAAACATCAAAAATGTGAGCAACTTTTCTGTTAATTTAAATTCATTGAGTATGGATTAGATGCCCATAGGTTTGGTAATATAGGGTCTTAAAGGTAAATGTGCAACTTCAAGTGAAAGTATGCTTTAAAATATAATGCAGTGTAAGAACCCACCATGTCCATATGGCTATGAGGGTACTTGGATGTTTGCAGAATATCAACATGCATGCTCCCATTTTACAGTTGTTATCAATTTAACAGATTTTGTAATTGAGAACTAAACTAATAAATATTGTGAGGTTTATTTCACTGATTCCATCTCATAAATTATTTGATTTACACAAAGCATGTTAACAAATAAGTCAAATTGAGAGCAACGGTAAGAAAAAAGGTTGTCTTCATCAACAGCAAACAGGAAGTGTTTGGTGTGTACATTTTGGTGTCCCAACTTCATATAAACGCTTCAAAAGAAGTAAGTTCCCCTTTAGGGGTTCCCTTGTATTTCCAAAACAATACATTGGAATGAAATGGGGTTTTCAGTCAAATGATTATGGGCTTCATGCCAATACTTGACCAACATTTTAAATCAACAGGTTCTGTCATGCTCGAGTGAGCACGTATTGAATGACGGAATGTCCCATTTCAAAAGTTGCTAAAATCACGTTTAATTTCAAAAGTTGCTAAAATAATGTTTAGTAGCGGGTGTATCTTTCCTGGCTGGATAAATGGGGCATGGTTACATACACAATATGGGGAACACTAATCATAAACACATTAGCATCAGGCAGTGAAAGCCACACTGGCTGATCATCCTTCATCACAAGATATTGCTCATTTTCAAAAGAAACATTCCCTCTTTCAATGCATGCTAATTTGAGCATGGAAGCACCAGTTGGGTTAAAATTCTGGTACAACAAGAGTTGGACTTCCATATCGAGTAGCGCGCCTCATCAACACTATGAGAAATCGATGTCGTCAATTGATACAACAACGTGGTGGATACACACACACTACAAAACATTATTTTAACAACTTTTGAAATCGGACATTCTGTCATTCAATACAAGCTCACTCAAGCATGACAGAACCTGTTGATTTGAAATTTTGGTCAAGTATTGTTATTAACCTCATATATAATTTGACAGAAAACCCATTTCAACCCAATGTATATTTTTGAAAATATAAAGGAAACCCTAAAGGGGAACTTACTTCTTTTGAAGTGTTTAGTTCAATATGGCAGTTGCTTTGATCATTATTTGCTCTTTCCCATCTTCTGTATATAGTCAAATTGTTAAAAATATTACATTACTTAATTTTTAAAAATTAATTATGTTCAAAAGTAATGACGATTTCAAAATTATTTCAAATATTTCACATAAATATTTAATATAAATTAAACAATTGCCCGCTCTCCCCTACTTTCTGGCAAAATAGTTCAGTTTGTGTGACAATTCAGGAATTTAGTCCATTCTGGCAAAATGGTTCGGTTTGTGTGACAATTCATAAATAAAACCCTCGGTATTTGAACCCAGTGGCGTATCCAGGGGGGCCCAGCAGGCCATGCCCCACCCCGCCCCCCCCCCCCCCCCCCCCCCATTGAAACAAGGTATTTAAAAAAAACTGGACGGGGGAGATAGAAGACTGTTGAAAGTTCAAGAACAGACATTAACAAACAGCGTTGCTACTATGTTTCCTAACAATTTAACTCTAAGGGATTCAAAAGTGTTTTTGATATCAAATGAAAGGTCCCATTTCTCATTACACTGATGATGCCCTTAAATCTAGAATAGGGTCAACAACCTTTAAGACGTATGGTTAACATTGATGAAGAAGTTGGATTGGGGTAATTAAAGTTGTATGGTGGACACCGAATCATTCAGAAATATTATAAGGACACATTGAGAAATAGGTTATGTAAAACTTTTTTTATGAAAGACTGGTACCTTCTGTTTAAAGTTTGAAAATGAAAATAGGCTTATCCATTTTATTTGCGGCGGTTTTAGACTTTGCTAAACATGCTCAGCATTATCAGTCCCGGGCATCAGTGCACGCAGTGTACGTATACAACACACTGACCCATCTGCAGGCCGTCAGCTACGCGGAAATCTCTGCACAACGCATGTATACCATACGCCAACATTTCCACCCTGAAAGTACGTTGTGAAATTGCCGTTTTTTGGTCGAAGTCATGACTAAATTATTATGAAACTCCAGAATTTATCGCAAATGATGTGTATTATAAAAACAATCGATGACAGAAAATAAAATTTATTGATAAATGTGGATTTTTAAGGGGCTGAAGTCGACAGGTTTTCTAGCGATACATAGTCATTGGGAATACTACGCATCGCAAACAGTCGCGATTTAAACAAATTGTTGACACTTTTTAGAGATGAATAATGATTTTTAAAATAGTTTAGCCAATAATCTGAGAAGAGTTAGAATCTACAGATTTTTTAACTAAATAGAGGAGGGTGTACACTTTTATTTGGTACCTTGGCCAATGTTCAAGTTTTACAACAAGTATTTTTCTTATTTATTTTGAAATATTTACCAAGTTATTTGGAGATTTGATGAGGTATTTATCTCAGTCAATCAAACAAAGGCATTCAAGCCGTAGCATTGTATTATTCCATGATGGTTTTAGATTACATATTCTTGGTGAAATTATACACCGATATGGCTTGAAAAATAACATACCAGTATATAATTTCCTACGAGAATTGAAATCTGATGATCCAGTATCAAACAACAACGTCCAAAATGTCTCAAGAAATATTCCAAAATGTCTCCGGCCGTCCATACCATCGATGTATTCAAACACACGCAGCACTACAGCACTGCATTGCACTAACAGTGCATGGCAAAGGTCGAGGGGTTGTTGCCATATCATTGGGCTAATCATATTGAAGGGTTCACCTAGACTGTAACTCTCAGCCGCCCTCTTATGTCGCTATCTTGCAGGCTCCGATATTTGTACAGCTTTAGCGTCCGTACGGTAATATTGATGACTGGGGGATGTAGCCTAGGGTTCGCCATAATCATTGGGCTAATTGCGAGACCAAGGCAACACGGAACAAAGAGGCCGTGGACTCAGTGACTCAGTATATTACTAAATCATATAATATAATACAAAATAGCATCCAAATAGCTTAGTATATTACTAAATGGCATCCAAATAGCTGAAATAACTTACTGTGTCCTCTTACCTTCATATTATAACAATATCAATTACATTTTACAACAAAATCGCTTCAGAAGATGATTAATGCAAGTTATTAATATTAGCAAATGCCGCGAATTTTAGGGGTTTGTGAAAAGGTTACGAAAAGGTTACGACTTAGAAACGTCGTTTCAAATGACGGGGTCGCTCATCTCCCCCGTCAAAAAAGTGTATAAAAAAAAAAGGAAGAAGAGGAGAAGGAGGAAGAGGAGAAGAAGGAGGAAGAGGAGAAGAAGGAGGAGGAAAAGGAGAAGAACGAGGAAGAGAAGGAGGTAGGGGAGGAGGAAGGGTAGGGACATACGCGGCGCAAATGGGGTGGGGGTACGGGGTCACGTCCCCATAATTTCAATGTGAGGGACGTTAATAACGTTATACTAGACCTGTTTAAAAAGTGTTAAAAATGCTAATGTTTGCGCGCTTTTCACGTATTAGTTTCAATGTTTCATTATTCAAGCTTAATAAGAGGGCTTCCGGAACGTTTTTTCTAGACCATTTTTGTTTAAAAACTGGGTTTTTTCTTGCTCGATTCGCGCTCACTTTTTCAACATTATAATGGGTCTCAAAACACACCAAATAATTCTAAATATTATGTGGGGACGTTAAAAACGTCATACTTGACCATTTTTAAATGGTCCAGTATGACGTTTTTAAGTGTTAGAAATGTCAATTTTGCGAACTTCGCGCATTAGTTTCAATGTTTCATTATTCAAGCTTGACAAGATGGCATTGCAGGATAGTTTCCCATGACCATTTTAGTTAAAAAACTGAAAAATTTTGCGCGCTCCGCGCGCATATTTTCTACAGGTTTTAACATTATAATGGCCCTCAAAACAAGCCAAATATTCAAAATATTATGTTGGGGACGTTAAAAACGTTATACTGGACCAATTAAGTGTTAGAAATGTCAATTGTTGCGTACATTAGTTTCAATGTTTCATTATTCAAGCTTGACAAGATGGCTTCAGGACAGTTTTCCATGACCATTTTAGTTAAAAAAGTCACAAATTTTGTGCGCTCCGCGCAAATATTTACTGCAGGTTTTAACATTATGTGGGCCCTCAGACCCACAAAATATTCTAAATATGTGGGGGAAGTTAAAAACATCATACTGGACCAAAGATTTAATGCAAAATTACACCAAAAATTCTAAATATTAGGTGGGGGACGTTATTATCATACTGGACCATTAGTGTTAGAAATGCAATTTTTTGCGCGCTCCGCGCGCGTATTAACAATAATATTTCATTATTTAAGTTTAACAAGGTTGCTTCAGGACAGTTTCCATGGCCATTTTAGTTAAAACTCAAAAATTTTGCGCGCTCCGCACGCATATTTTCTACAGGTTTTAACAATATAATGGCCCTCAATCCATACCAAATATTCTAGATATTATGTGGGGGACAATAAAAACATCATACTGGACCATTTCAGTGTTAGAAATGCCAAGTTTTTGCGCACTTCGCGTGTATTAATTTCAATATTTCATTATTTAATCTTAACAAGGTGGCTTCAGGACAGTTTTCCATGACCAATTTTAGTTCAAAAACTCAAAAATTTTGTGCGCTCCGCGCGAATACAGGTTTTAACATTATAATGACCCTCAAACCACACCAATTTTTTTAAATATTATGTGGGGGACGTTATTATCATATAGGACCACAAGATAAGATGGCTTCAGGACAGTTTTTCATGACCATTTTAGTTCAAACATTTTTCGCGCTCCGCGCACATTTTTTCTTTGGGTTTTAATATAATATTAATAATGGCCCTCAAACCACACCAAATACTTTAAATACTATGTGGGAATGTTAAAAACGTGATATTGTACCTTTTTATTGTTAAAATCACAATTTTGTGCGCGCGTTTAGGTTCAACGTTTCAATAAGATCAACAAGATGGCTTCAGGTTTTTTTGGCCCCCCCCCCCCCCCCCCCCCCCCCCCATCCAAACAGTCCTGGATACGCCATTGTTTGAACCACATAGGCTCTACCTCTGCCTTTTGCGGGTGGATTCTGCCACACGCCCGGGCACACGCCACTGGTGTCAGACTACCAAATAAATTGCCTGGGTCCAATATTTTATCAAAAACTTCCGCTTACACAAACAGGCTACGTCGTAGTATTGTAACAAAAATCGAATTCACCTTTTATTTGTGCGATTCAACATTTTAAAGACTATTCTTGTTTAAATATTAATATTGCGCAAGTCATTAACTATTAAAATCGCGTAAGTCACTGATTGATAATTTGAATAACCAATCAAATTCTTTACGTCTAGACCAATCAGCATCGTTTAAATCTGGTATATAGATCTCACTTAATCCATTTTATTCACTTCTGAGCCGGATTATAATTATACTTCAAACACGGGAAAATATATTAAGTTACATCAGAAGTTCTACTATTTTTTCCTTGGATTACCTCGCTATCGGGGTGTCGGAGCCAGATTCAAGTGACAAGCAAGTGTTTGGTTTGACAAGAAATCAGGAATAAAACCAGGTGTAAATCAGGTATACAAATGACTTAAGTAATAAGTAATGTCGTCCGGTCCTTTGGTACTCTTCTTTGTGGCAATGTTGAATTTTTAAGGTTTATTGAACTGAATAATCCTATGTAACATCCTGATGGGGATGAGGATTTGGTAATGGTTAATTAATGTAATACTGCTACACAAGAGTTGGACCAGGGACCAGGTTTCATTTAGGATTTAATATTTCAGGTTTTACGGTCAACATTTATTAGGCTTTTGTACACTGTTTGAAAATGTATTGTATATTGTTCTTCATACTATTATTATCATGATTTGTGATTTGATTATGTAAGTGTTGAATAGAACTTTGAATAAATACCTGGCCAATATATTGAATACAACAATTGAGGGCCAATACGTTGAAACATAAATTGAACATTCGTACGATTGTGTTATTTTATAGAGTTTGCCAGGTCGGATATAAATTTATTTGAGCGGCCCTTGTCTACCGAGGCTATACCGTTACAAACTGGTGGCAGCGAATGGGATACTGGCAACTATATAAAATTTCATAATGGCACACAATAATAATTGGCCCCATAGTTTTCAATTTGATGATCCAAACAATGAAACATCAAAAGAATGGGAAACACTTGAGCAAGTTGAGGAAATGTACGATTTAAGACAAAAATTAGAGGAAACAAGACAACGTAAAGAACAATCAGAAAAGGAGGCACAGAAGGTAATTGACGAGAAGAACGATAAGGTTAGTGAGTTAAATGAAGTGTTGAAAAAGAAGGATGATGATTTAAAATCTTTCAAAACAGAGATGTTAACGGAATGTGGAGAATTGAAAGCCGAGATAGATCGGTTAAACAAGGATAAGTACAAAGGTTTGGCAAAAGTAAGTGCAAAAACACCAGAGTGTTTGTCTGATCCTGGTGATCAAGGTAATAGTCCAGGCTATGTAGGTCTAAGTCAACATGAGGAGCTGCCACACTACAGCGGATATGTTCAGGAAGAACAGGTGAGATATAAGGATAAGATGAATGAAAATACTATGAATAGGCCAACATATAATTCAACACCAGGTACACAGAGTACAGGCAGGTATAGGGACCGACCGAAAAGGGAGGTCCACCCTGAGAAATATGACGGTAAGAGACCATGGTCTAATTACAAGGTACACTTCAGGGCATGTAAGGAGTTAAATGGATGGAGCGACTCAGAGGCATGTATTTGGTTGGCTACATGTTTAACAGGTAATGCTGTGCAGGTTTTAGGCCAAAATTGGTCTCCTGAACAATGCACATATAACGAATTGCAAACAAAACTAGAAAAGTCGTTTGGGCCATGTAGTAGTGCTGAAAACTACACCATGGAATTCAGAGGTAGAAGGAGGAGATCAAATGAAAGCCTCCAGGATTTAGGCCAGGCTTTAATGCAATTGGTAGTAATGGCCTATCCAAATATGAACAGAGAAGCACATGATAAATTGGCAAGGGACCAGTTCAAGGATGCCCTTGAAGATGGTGAGTTACGCTCAGCAATTTTTAGGTCAAGACCCCAAAACCTTGAGGAATCGGTGGCTGCTGCTGTAGAAACAGAATGCTTCTTAAAGGCTGAAAAGTCTAGAGGCAGGGGTAAGTCAGTTCCATTGTATAGTCGCACAATAGATGCGCAATCTAATGAACCAAATTCAAGATTAAACAAAATGGAGGACAGGCTTCAGGATATGATGCGTATGTTGCAGAATATGCAACCCAACAACACTGAAAGGAGACAAAACTACTCCTCAAGCACAAATGATAAGGGCTCAAATAATAGAAAAGGTAAAGTGACACAGTGTTACTATTGTCATGAAGATGGGCATTTCAAGTGGGACTGCCCAAAGTTCCAACAAGACAATCCACAAGGTTTTCAGGAATATTTAAGGTATAGAGAAAGTAAGTTTCAGGGAAACGATCAATGGTCGAACCAGGGGGTCATGGTGCGGCCACAAGACGGGAACCAACACCCAAGTGGACCCAAGACACAACAGGTTTCAACCCAGAAACCCATGGGAGAGATTCCCACAATAGTGGTAAGTCGAAGTTAAAGTCAGTGAGTATTGCAACCGACGGGCTATTTGCCCCTGTTCACATTAGAGGCATAGAATTAGACATGCTTATTGACACCGGTTCATCTCAAACTATACTTTCGTACAGTTCATGGTTAGCAATATCTGAATTGAAAAGACCTCGTCTTGAGCCTGCTCTGGTAACAGCAACTATGGCAGATGGTGCTCCATTAGAAATGTGGGGCACAGCTTGGGTTGAAATACAGGTTGGTAATGTAAATCAAACAGTAAATTTGATGGTAGCAAATATCAAAGTAGATGGTATAATAGGTATGGACTTTCTGGTATCCACAGGAAGCATTCTAGATTGTAGTAATTTGCAGCTTCTAATTAAGGGCGAAAAAGTCAAATGTAAATCATCGACAGGTGAGCTGTTCTGTGCTCGACTTGTAGTCACAGAAACCACTGTAGTGCTCCCTGGTCATGAACAGTTAATTTCAACAAGGATCAAAGACAAACTGTGGAGAGGTAAGGATATAGGTTTAGTTGAACCCTTAGAAATATCACCTTTACCTGAACATGAAATAATGGTAGCTCGTAGCATAGTAAATGTAACTGATACATTGTGTGTACAAGTGTGTAATCTGGGTCAACATAAACGGACAGTGAAAGCAGGTACGGTTATTGCTTGTATGAGTCCATTGGACCCAAGTGACATTTATTCGCATCAAATGGTAGCTATTGCTAATGGCATCACTGGTGAGTCAGTTGGAAAAGTGGTAGAGTCTGTAGATCCAATAGATAAAAAGAGTGTCCCAGAATACTTACATGAATTGCTGACCGAAAGTGTCAAAGATTTATCAGAGAGTGACAGTCACCAGGTACATGATTTGTTAAGTAAATATTCTGATGTCTTCTCCAAATCAGAAGATGATATTGGTAGGACAAGTTTAGTCAAACATACCATTGATACCGGCGATGCCCGGCCACTAAAACAAAGACCCCGTAGATTTCCACTAGAGCAACAAGCTGAGATTGACCGGCAAGTAAAAGGTTTGTTGGAAAGAGGTTTAATAAGCCCTAGTAATTCACCATGGTCCTCACAGGTAACTTTAGCTGTAAAGAAAGGTGGTAAGTTTCGTTTGTGCTGTGACCTAAGGAAAGTAAATGAACTAACAAAGAAAGACGGTTATCCATTACCAAGAATTGATGAAACTCTTGATTCTCTCGCTAATTCCAAGTTTTATTGTACTCTTGATCTTGCGTCAGGATACTGGCAGATTGAATTAGAAGAAAGTGCCCGTGAGAAATGCTCGTTTGCTGTCAAAAGTGGTTTTTATTCTTGGAATGTTATGCCTTTTGGCTTGTGTAATGCGCCCGCCACATTTGAGAGATTAATGGAGAGGGTTCTTTCAGGTTTACATTGGGAGACACTTTTAGTGTACCTTGATGATGTGATTGTTTTTGGTCGTACAGTTCCAGAAACTATTACTCGTCTTGAGACAGTGTTACAGCGCCTAAGAGCAGCTGGGTTAAAGTTGAAACCAAGTAAGTGTCACCTATTTCAAACTGAGGTACATTATTTAGGACATGTAGTGACACCAAATGGGGTAAGGACAGAACCTGAAAAAGTGGAAACGGTCAAAGAATGGCCTACGCCAAAATGTGTAAAAGAGGTAAGAAGTTTTGTAGGATTAGTAGCCTACTACAGGCGTTTTATTCCAAACTTCTCCAAAATAGCCAAACCCCTGTACAAATTAACTGAAAAGAATGCAGAATTCTTATGGGTAGTTGAGTGTGAGTTGGCCTTTCAGAAATTGAAAGATTGCCTGATCACAGCTCCTGTCTTGGCTTATCCACAGCCTGAAGGTCAGTATATTATAGATTGTGATGCAAGCAACTATGCTATGGGTGGTGTCTTATCCCAAGAGCAAGATGGTGAAGTAAGAGTAATTGCTTATGGTAGTAAGACTTTCAGTAAAGCCGAACGTAACTACTGTGTTACAAGACGGGAATTGCTCGCTGTTGTTTATTTTCTGAAATATTTTAGACACTACATCTATGGCCGAAAGGTTATAGTGAGAACAGATCACAGTGCATTGAAGTGGTTGGTGAATTTTCGTGATCCGGAGGGTCAACTAGCCCGCTGGTTAGAAATAGTAAGTAGCTATAATATTGAGTTAATTCATCGCCCTGGTGTTAAACACAGCAATGCAGATGCTCTCTCTAGACGCCCTTGCAAGCAGTGTGGTAGGCAAGATGAGTGCAGAGATAGAGAAACTGATCAAAATGAACAAGGTATGGAACAGATTAGAGATCTAGGGCAGGTAACCACTGAAAGGTTATGGTCAAAGTTACCCCCTAGTGAAGTATTAGAGTCAGAGTCATTAAAGTCTGTCTATACAGTAACTGTAACCCCTGTAATAACTTTGGAAGAAATAAGGGAAGCCCAACTTACAGAACCAAGTATGAGTTATTTACTGAAAGCTTTGGAAATTGGTGAGTTAAGGCCAGAGTGGAATGAAGTGTCGCCTTGTGTCCCGGACTTAAAAGTCTACTGGGCGCAATGGGACATGTTGTGTGTGAAAGATGGTGTACTATGTAGACGATGGATTCATCCTAATGGGGGTGAAGAGAGGTTAAAGGTAATGTTACCCCCCGCTATGCACAAAGTAGTATTAGAACAGTGTCATAATGTGAAAGCGGCTGGCCACTTAGGACAGAAAAAGACACTGAATAGGTTACAAGAAAGGTACTATTGGGTACGTATGATAGAGGATGTGAGGGCATGGCTACGTCAGTGTACAGGCTGTGCAAAACGGAAGAATCCACCAAAACGGAGACGAGCTCCATTGAGACAATATCAGGTTGGTGGGCCATTAGAAAGAGTAGCTCTAGACATTTTAGGCCCTTTACCGGTAAGTGAGAGTGGTAACAAATATATCTTAGTGATAGGAGATTACTTTACGAAATGGATGGAAGCCATTCCCATCCCAAACCAGACTGCTGTAACAGTAGCCAAGGCATTTGTAGGTGAATTTGTATGTAGGTATGGTATGCCCCTAGAATTGCACTCGGACCAAGGTTCGAATTTCATGAGTCAAGTGTTTACAGAGTCATTACGTATTCTTGGTATAACTCGTACAAGGACATGTGGCTATAATCCTAAATCTGATGGGATGATTGAACGCTACAATCGTACAATTCTGAGTATTGTGTCACTACTTATGGACCCGTATAAGAATCAGAAAGACTGGGATACCCAGTTACCGTATGTAGGTTATGCGTACAGATCTGCTGTACAAGAGTCAACAGGGGAAACACCGAATATGTTAATGTTAGGTAGAGAGGTTGGAACACCACTAGATCTCTTGGTAGAAGGTGTACACGATGATAAAGAGGTAACAGATTTCGCTCTCGATTTAAGGGAAAGGATGAGATCTGCCCATGACAGAGCTCGTAAGGTATTAAAGGCGAGTGCTCGAAGACAGAAACGACAATATGATCGTAAAGCACGAGCAAGTAACATTAACCAAGGTGATTTTGTATGGGTTTTTAACAACCAGAGAAAGGTAGGAGTCTGTTCCAAACTAAGATTACCCTGGACAGGACCAGAACTTGTAGTAGAAAAATTGTCAGATGTACATTGTAAGATACAGAAGGGACCCAAATCCAAGTGTAAAATAATACACATGGACCGGTTGAAGCCCTATGAAGGTAACGTGCGGAAAAGTTGGCTGGAGAACCCAGGTTGTAATGGTCTTGTAAGTGATCAGGGGAGTGACTCTGTTGACGTCCCCAAAGACGAGAGGACCAATGTCGACTCCGTTGAAGTCCCCAAAGAAGAGAGGACCAATGTCGAGGTCTGCCATGAAAAGTCAATGGTTCAAAAAGCAAGCAAGAAACCAAGTGAAGAGAAGGTTAAAGCAGTAGGTATTAATGAAACAAGTAAGAAAGAGTCACTAGAAGTAATTCCAGCCAGTGGTAGACGAAATCCACGGCGCATGCGGAAATTACCGTCTAGATTTTTGGATTCATAATAAGGTAAATGAAATAAGAACAGAGTTAACTGGGAAAAATCAAACATGTTTTCACTCCAAAGAAGGTTTAATAAATAATTTGAGTATATTGATGGATTGGTTTAATTGTCAATTTATGGTTTGTATTTAATTAAAAAGTGTTAAGGCTTGTAAAGGTTGAATAAGCCTTAGCCAGCAGGTGTGAAAGCATAAGTGATGCTTAAAAGGTAAATGGGACTATAAGAATCCAGACAATAGGTATAGTATATAAAAATGTTATTCCTGGAGATAATGTGTTCACATAAATGTAAAACAAGACTGAGAAGTCCAGTTATAGGTTAAAACCTATAACAATACAAGTGTAATCGAGTAAGTCCTATCCGGTATTTAAGATGATTGTCATGATTTCTTGGGCTGAAAAGCTGAGAAACCCTAAGACCGGTGTAGTATTGTATGTATGATGGGTTGAAGTTGTAATTGATGATCTAGTTCTGATAGGTATGCAGTGTTCACAAACTGAGTGTTCAAAATGGTAAGTGTGAATGTTTAGGCAGAGGAGTCTTGGTCAGCAATAATAAATACCAAATTTTGTCTTGGTTGTGCTGACCAATTGATTCAAATTAGTGCGACATGTCAGATAATTGGGAAACCCATGCGAGGTCCTTATCTGATAGTCCGAATTCAAGTCCTAAAAGTGTAAATTTATGAGTGTTTTATGGTTAGGCAGGTGAGTTAGTGGTGCAGTTATTGAAATCCAAAAATTTATTGGTTGCTGCTACTTGTACTCAAATTAGTGTGACTGCTCAAAATGATATGTGGATCTGAAAAGATCTGTGAATTGAGTTAGTCCGAATGAAAGTCCTATATTTAAGGTATGATTTATTGTGATACTCAGTAAGTGGCCTGTATCCAAATTCAGAATGTTATCAGTTAAACTTTGTCATATTAAAAACTAATGAGGTTTGGTAAAGTAGGCCTATATAAGCCGAAATGCTTTGAGGGTTCTTAGTTGGTCAGTACTTAGAGTGAAATAGTACAATTCCTATATTATGTAAGCAGGTTCCTGTGAGTGTGCACTTAGGCTAGCTAGAAATGGCTAGGCCTATTTTCCTATGAACCTTGACTGAAATAAGGCAAGATTGTAGTCATTAGGTATCTTAAATGGTCCCTGTACTGGCTTTGAATTGTTTTATGTTATCAACTGTGATTATGTACCTGGATCCTTAATTATTATTTTATTCCTTTAAATATTTTCTTAACGGGCTGTATGCATTGTATAATCCTATAACCATCATTTGCAGGATCAACAATGGAGTTTACATGCGAAAAATGTGAGTGCAAGGTAAATCAATTTGCTGAGTTACTCGCCCACTACCAAGTTCATCACCCCGGCTTTACTGTGCCCAAAGAAGCATTAACGCGTGCAACGACAGGTACCCCGGCAAGGAAGCGTACGCGTAACAGACCATCCAAAGTCAAGAGAGCCGCCAAAAGGGCCAGACAAACCGTAGGCCTGCTGGACAAGATGTTAGAGACACCCCACCCTAAGGAGCAGGAAATGGCGGTAGAATTAGTAAAAGGAACGGACCCGGTGTCCGTAGGGCCAGCAGTGTTTAAGTCTGGGGAATTAAGGGAGCTGTCCACATTTTACAAATCCACAAGATCTGTGGAAAATGGTATTAAGTATTTGAGGGTTGATAAGACCACAATTTATCTAGAGGATTAAACATTTTAGGGATGGGGTTGTTTTGTTTATTGTTTAATAAGAAAATGTAAACAGCATATCCTTTTATTTTTATATTTTTGTATGTATCAGGTATGAAGAGTTTGGGACGGACTGAAAAGTCGTACCACTCAAAGGTAAGATATTCCTTGTACTTGGTGATGACTGAAAAGTCACACCATTCCAAATAAATGTATCTTGCTCTGTATGTAATTTTTAAGACATTTGTATCATGGGTAGGGTTATGACAGAAATGTCATAATCGATTTTTGTAAAATTCTCGGACTATGCAGCCCGGGACGGCTGTGTCCTGGTAGGGGGCTCTGTAACAAAAATCGAATTCACCTTTTATTTGTGCGATTCAACATTTTAAAGACTATTCTTGTTTAAATATTAATATTGCGCAAGTCATTAACTATTAAAATCGCGTAAGTCACTGATTGATAATTTGAATAACCAATCAAATTCTTTACGTCTAGACCAATCAGCATCGTTTAAATCTGGTATATAGATCTCACTTAATCCATTTTATTCACTTCTGAGCCGGATTATAATTATACTTCAAACACGGGAAAATATATTAAGTTACATCAGAAGTTCTACTATTTTTTCCTTGGATTACCTCGCTATCGGGGTGTCGGAGCCAGATTCAAGTGACAAGCAAGTGTTTGGTTTGACAAGAAATCAGGAATAAAACCAGGTGTAAATCAGGTATACAAATGACTTAAGTAATAAGTAATGTCGTCCGGTCCTTTGGTACTCTTCTTTGTGGCAATGTTGAATTTTTAAGGTTTATTGAACTGAATAATCCTATGTAACATCCTGATGGGGATGAGGATTTGGTAATGGTTAATTAATGTAATACTGCTACACAAGAGTTGGACCAGGGACCAGGTTTCATTTAGGATTTAATATTTCAGGTTTTACGGTCAACATTTATTAGGCTTTTGTACACTGTTTGAAAATGTATTGTATATTGTTCTTCATACTATTATTATCATGATTTGTGATTTGATTATGTAAGTGTTGAATAGAACTTTGAATAAATACCTGGCCAATATATTGAATACAACAATTGAGGGCCAATACGTTGAAACATAAATTGAACATTCGTACGATTGTGTTATTTTATAGAGTTTGCCAGGTCGGATATAAATTTATTTGAGCGGCCCTTGTCTACCGAGGCTATACCGTTACAGTATTTTGTTATTATATAAAATATTGTACATTTACCTGAAATTGACATCGATTTTTAAAGGAAGTTTTGTTTAAGAATGAGCTATAGTGGTAAGAACGGGGTAAGAAGTCACATGATTACATGGTCACATGGTGGGTTTAGTCACATGATTTGGTTGATTTTCACTGAAAAGCATGCCAGTTTTTTTAAAATAATTCTTGTTTAAGTCAAGTTTTTACCCCTTCTCTTCCCCCTCTTTTACCCCTTCTTTCCCCTTTTCCCCCAATGACAGAGAACTTCTTGCCCCATTTTTTGCGCAAATAAGCAGACAATAATTCTCTATCATGTATGTATGAAATTAAGATGTACGCATTCATGCATGGCTGAGCACATTCATTAAGCAATGGTAAGGTGCGTAAAAGGAAATTGCAAGAAATGAGCATTTACAGTCATTTGAATGGAGGGATTATCCAATTTGTTGCAATCTTCTTGCCATTGTCAAGTGAATGGGATCTGCCATGCATGAGTGATCATGTCTAAATTCCATGTTAAGCTGTTAGAGGATTACTTTCTGCTTATTTTGATATACAATTATATACATATAATCATATATATAATTATATATATTCTATTAAATATTAATTTAATTTAAGTGTCCAAGAACTTCTTTTGCCGAGTGTATGTGAATCTTGAATGGCCTTTGAGAAACTACACATGTTTACTGCAGACTAGATTGGTTCTCGACAATAAGCAAACAACTAAGGTTTCATGAGTTTTTTCTTAATCAATTTCTTCCTCATCCAATAAACCCAGAGATAGTGTCTTGCTATACCACAATTGAGAAGTACAGGGTGGGTAAAAACCTGCAATATTGGGAGCCATCTTGTTTTCAAAACCAAGATGATGTTTTAAAAATTGTAAACGTTATAAGAATAACATATTTATTACTAACTTCGTGTGAAAAAATGAAGGCAATAGCATTTCCCGTTTGCCTTTGGTGAACCTTTTTACCGATGTACCCGTTTCACATGTTTGTCCACGAGAGACCAAATAAAACATGCATAAGATCGCAAAAGGAGACTCATTCAAATTCAAAAAACTGAAGTTAATTTGTGACATAATTGGAATTCAATGCATCCCTTGTTGTTTACATGAGAGAAACATAATCACTTTACCTTATCCATGCTATGAATCGCTAAATATTATGTTCTAAATTTGAATATAAATATGAAGTTTTGTTGGTCGGATATTCAAATGTAAAAATACAATGTGTGCAGTGTCAATTGATCGCTATACTTAGTGGACAAACGCGCATATTGGGTTGTGCAGTAAAATAAAGGTCCACTAAAGACAAACGGGAAATGCGATTGACCTCATTTTTTCACACAACGTTGGTAACAATATATCATTTTTATTACATTTAAAAAGTTTCAAACTTCAACTCGATTTGAAAACAAGATGGCTTCTTTCCACTATTGCAGGTTTTTTTAAACTCGCCATGTATTTTGATGGTTTCATAAACTCATTTTTGTGAAACTCATTTGCTTTCTCATTACCTTTTCCACGGGTACTGAATCAATAGCACTTTACTTTTAAAATAGTAGACAAATAAGCATTTTGATTAAAAAGTCCAGTATCAACAAGTTATACAGCGTATCCAATCAATACATTTGTAACCTTAACCTTATAGATAGTTTTATCTTTGTCCTTCAATATGAATCAAATTTAATGCCAACGTTTTGAGATGCAATTTAAGCGAAACATGTTCATCAGCCGTTTTCTACAATTGTTGCAAAGAACATGCGTTGCCTTGCCCTGAAACAACTAAAGGGGTCAAAAAAAGTAAGTCCCCCCATAAAATTAGATTACTTTTGTTTTCAAAACTTCACACACAATTAGACGTTTTGAAAAATTGAAACGATTATGAAAAGAGAAAACGTTTGGCTACCAATAGAAAGTTGTGACATTTTTGATATCATGTTTACTTTTCCAAAACAGTCACATTTCCTCAAAATGATGTTTTCAGAAAAGTGGCACTTACTTGTATATTGGATTTTGGCAAATTTCATGTTAACGGAAACATCATTTTTGGGATACCGTATTTGACTTTATGGGAAAAGTAAACATGATATTGTACGGATAGCTAAGCGTTTGTCCTCTTTAGAAATGATTCAAATTTTTTTAAACGTTTAATTTTTTCGGGGTGTTACGCAAACAAATTGTATAGGATTTTGAAAATTGCCATTGTTTCTGAGAACATCGTTTTGGGGAAATGAGACAATTTTGGGAAAAGTAAACATGATATTGAACAGGAGAAACTTTCTGTGAGAAGCCAAGCACTTTTCTTTTCACAAGTTTTTAAATTTCTCAAAACAATTAATCCTGTGCAGAGTTATGCAAACAAACTTGGTCTCATTTTCATACAAAAAAAATCACGAGAGAGAGTTTTTAAATTTACTGGTATGGACCAAGTGCCACTTTTTCTGAACACATCATTTTGAGGAAATGTGGATGTTTTGGGAAAAGTTAACATGATATCGAAAATGTAAAACTTTCTGATGGTAGCCAAGCGTTTTCTCTTTCCATAATAGTTTCAACTTTTCGAAACGTTTAATTGTGTGTGGAGTTATGTAAACAAAAGTAATCTAGTTGTTTTTTTTTGGGGGGGGGGGGGCTTACTTTTTTTTACCCCTTTATTTAGGTATGTTTGTCTCAGGCCTTGCCTGTTAGGGACTTCAGCAGGGAGTATATTTTGTTTTACAACTCTATATACAACTGAAACGGTAGGAAATTAATGTTTTGGTCAGCTTATTGGTCAAGTTTTGGTTGCATGTATAGCAATGCTTCTATATTCTCCTAAAATTAAGGAGTGCTCGCTATGAACATTGTTGGCTCGCTCGCCCCAACTCAATGTACATTGTTGGCTCACTCGCCCCCAACTCAATGGTTTACGTTCCTTTGATGAAATGGATAACATTAATGTCCAGTCATTCATACATATTTATTCAGTACTCAAATTACATAATTGCACAATATCAAAAATCACATATAGGGGAGGATGGGGCAACTGGTCCGGTTAAGCATATTTCATGATATAAAAGCTTAAAGCTCGGGTAAATATTTATGGAATTGCTATGAAAATATCACCCATGTAACTGTTTACATATAACATAAAATCAATGTTAAAAATATCCAAACAAAAGGCCAATTACCACTAACTAAAAAAATGTACTGGGCACGGACCAGTTACCCCATCATTGGGGCAACTGGTCCTATATGTTCCAACTGTTAGAATACACATAAATCATTGAATGACAACACGGAAACTAGGCTGTATTTTCTTTACAAACACATTTCCATATTATTTAATGTGTAAAAAGGATACATGTCTCATGAAACCCATGTTTTATACAGTTTTCGTGGTTAACGTGTAATTATAGCAGCAATACTAATGGTGTACAAAGCAAGCGTTTATTAGATAATTCCCTAGGAGCGTTTTTTAATTTTTTTTAATATCTTATTTATTTTTTGAGTTAGAGACCAAAAAGTGCCAAAAAATGTTTTCAGAATTTTCATGATTTTGGCGGTAACATTTTGTTGGCACTTTTTGGTCTCTAACTCAAAAAATAAATAAGATATTAAAAAAAACGCTCCTAGGGAATGTTATCCGGATTAGCATAAAACTAGTATGACAAAATTTGACAAAATATATTTTGAGTTATGTCTGCAGAACCTAAAATGGGTCAAAAAACGTGTTTTTTATAATTTTTTCCAAAATGGTCAATTTCATTATCATGGTTGGATTAATTGAACCCTTTCGTGCAAAAAACTGTATACGTTTATAAAGATTAAATGAATATTGAAGAAGTTACGGCAGTTTTATGGAGGCTGTACCTGAGAGTCCACAGCCCCCTTAAGTTGAAGCATTCTTTAAAGATAATTTTGATCGCAAATCCAAACTACCAATGTCCCAAATTAGCAACATGCGCCAGTTTACGGTCGTTACAACCACGACCTATGGTTTTAATCATATTTCGAAAAGTCCCTGAGCACACTACGACATAACCACCCATCAAATCGCGAATCGCAACAGTTTCCATTGCATATATATTCTTCAGTTTCTGAAAATAATCAAGAAGCGATTTACTTATTTCTTAAGTTATTGGCTCTCGATTTTGAACCCAATTTTAGGGTACACCATGGCAAGAAGTAAACCATATTCAAAGAGTTCACACATCCAACAAGGTTGCCTTTCGGTTCATTACTTCAATTCAAGATAAATGAGTGCAACGTTAAAGATAATCATAATGAGCCATTATTGTTGTTTCTACTCACACACAAAAAGGCAGCACAACTTGATTAAAACAATGTTTAAATAGTTTAAATATCATCGCTATTTATTGAAACTTTTTTTTTAAACGCCCTCTATGTCATATCGTATGTAACTTGAATCGGAAAGAAAAATAGCGTTATCGCTGTTTACCATAAAATGCTGCGAACCGGGGATGGAATATTTTGAATCGACGTTTTATTGCACAAAGACGGCTAAGTTTTCTTCATCCTTACAGCTGTAAGTTTGTGTATGTAATACAATTGTAAAAAATGTAGAAATCCCGGTTTTTATCCTAATTGAGGGCGCAGCCTTCAACCCTGCTAACACACAACGTTCAAAAACGTTCTAAAAACGTTCTCACAACGTTTAAAACGTTGTAAGAACGTTTTAAACGTTCATGAACGTTGTTAGAATGTTTTTAGAACGTTGTGTGTTAGCAGGGAACCTCTTAGTACCCCTTATTAACGCCGAAGCAGACACGAAGCAGTACGCACTTTAACGTTGTATTTGGAATGACTCATGAATGTTTAATATCAAAACTAACATGTATTTAATTTCCGCTAGCTTTGAAATTCGAATTGATCCAATTGTAGGGTAATAGTTTAAATTTCCGTGTGATGCAATATCGTTACATCACTGGTTTCATTTCGGTAACTAAAGTGAACAGATTCTGCTCCCGGAGTTTTGCTATTATATACCCAAATGAATCATGGTGCTACCAATGGCGTATCCAGGACTGTTTTGATGGTGGGGCCAAAAAAACCTGAAACCATCTTGTTGATCTTAAATATTTAAAAGTTCGCAAGCGCGCAAACATTGTGATATTTACACTAAAAAGGTACAGTATGACATTTTTAACGTCCCCTACATAATATTTAGTATAGAGAGTGGTTTGAGGGCCATTATAATATTAAAACCTCTAGAAAAAATGCGCGCGGAGCGCGCAAAATTTGGAGTTTTTGAACTAAAAGGGTCATGAAAAACTGTCCTGAAGCCATCTTGTTAAGCCTAAATAAGGAAATATTGAAACCAATAATGTGCGCGAAGCGCGCAAAAAATTGCATTTCTAACACTAATGGTCCAGTATGATAATAACTTCCCCACATAACATTTAGACTTTTTGGTGTTGTTTGGGGGTCATAATAATGTTAAAACCTGTATTCGCGCGGAGCGCACAATTTTTGAGTTTTTGAACTAAAATTGTTCATGGAAAACTGTCTTGAAGGCACCTTGTTAAGCTTAAATAATAAAATATTTAAATTACTACGCGCACAAAATTGGCATTTTTAACACTTAAATGGTCCAGTATGATGTTTTTAACGTCCCCCATAAAATATTTAGAATATTTGGTATGGTTTGAGGGCCATTATATAACTAGAAAAAAGGTCATGGAAAACTTGTCTGAAGCCACCTTGTTAAGCTTAAATAATGAAATATTAAAATTAATACGCGTGCAAAGCGCGAAAAAAAAATAGCATTTCTAACACTGATGGTCCATAATGATAATAACGTTCCCCACATAATATTTAGAATTTTTGATGTGGTTTTTGCATTAAAACTTTGGTCCGGTAAGATGTTTTTAAAATGTTTAGAATATTTGGTGTGTTTTGAGACCCATTATAATGTTGAAACCTGTTGAAAAAGTGAGCGCGAATCGAGAAAAAACACAGCTTTTGAACTAAAATGGTCCAGAAAAAACGTTTTGAAGCCCTCTTGTTAAGCTTGAATATTGAAACATTGAAACTAATACGTGCAAAGCGCGCAAAAATTGGCATTTTAACATTAAAAAGGTCTAGTATAACGTTTTAAACGTCCCTCATCATTAAAATTATGCATGGGGACGTGACCCCGTAACCCCCACCCCTTTTGCGCCGCATATGTCCCTTACCCTCCTCCTCCCCTACCTCCTCTTCCTCCTTCTTATCCTCTTCCTTATTCTCCTCTTCCTTATTTTTTAAACTCTTTTTCAATAGGGGGGCCATGGCCTGCTGGGCCACCCCCTGGATACGCCACTGGGTGCTACACTCGGCTATAAATGAAATAAATTACACTTGGTAATGAACTCTTTGCAGATCATAGCCTAATTATCATGATTATTGAAACCAAATTACCCTTCCGGGTTGGTTTCGTAATTTCGAATTTGATTTTGTTTTCGGATGTCTCATGATATATGTTCATATTGTGTTACCCATCATTGATTATAAAGCTGATCATCTTTCCGATGATATCAAATTTAAAGCACTCACTTCAGGCCCGTAGGAAGGGGGGGGGGGGGCGATGGTGGCGATCGCCCCCCCTTTGAAAATCTTCCCCGGAAAATTTGTACACAGATGAAAAAATTTCGCGCGCTACGCGCGCAGTTTTCTTCCCAAAATGCAATATTCTTTGCTACAATCTTGTTTAGAGCCAAAATGTACCTCGATCGTGCAAAAAATAGGTGCAAATTCGAAAATTTTCGCGCGGTACGCGCGCATATTTGACTCAAAAAAATCTTCCGTGATTTTTTTTTGAAAACGCCCCCCCTTTGAAAAAAGTGTCTTACGGCCCTGCACTTGTCTCAGTGCCCAGCCCTTGCTTGAGAATATAGAGAGGTTTCAAACCGAATCCCACTGAAAGACAAGACAAGAAAGTGCCAAAATCACCACTTGTCAAGATGTCGTCTGTTCCAAAAGTGTTTCAGGATACAAAATAATGGTGATTGGCAAATTCAGATTGAGACATCCCCATACCCTCAAGCACGTGGCTGAGCACTACAGTAATTGCTCAACAATTAGGATAATTGGAAAGATGAACACATCAGTTTTTCATTGATGATAGGGCCTAGGCCTATATCATATGCAGCACAATATGAGCATATAAATCACGAGACAGTCGACAAATTTGCGAGTGACATAATTTCTATTTTTTTAAGGGGTTTAGATAATCCTTTATTGTTACCGCCTTCATAAATCCCAGTATAGAAATCAAACGATGAAAACACGATTATTGTCCTAAATTTGCCAAATTTTAGATATTCAAATATCTTGTTCAAATTTTAGATAATAATAATGATAATTTTAAAACCATTTTAGAACTTCTGTCTTTTGTAGCCTATTTCTTGTCCAAGGGAGAGTCTTCAAAAAGATTTTTGGACATTTGAAGATTGCAGAAGAACCAACAAAATAATGTTCTTTAAAATAAGCTTTAGAACTTAAAGGTGTTCTCTACACTGTAAAATTGGTGTCTTGGCAGAAGACACATTGCAAGACGCGTCTCATGTAGCAGGTAGGGAGACGCGTAATTTTAGAGACATGTGTTGTTTATATCCAAGACGTGTCTTGTGTAGCAGGTTTTGAGACGCGTAATCTTAGAGACAGTGTGTTGGTCAAGTCATGTATTTATACAAGACATCACTTCTACGAAGTCACATTTTACTGCAAGACGCGTCTTACGGTGAAGCTAGTTTTGAGACACCGTGATTAAGGAAACATGCCTTGGTTAAGTCACGTCTTTTCCCAAGACGCCACTTCTATGAAGTCATATTTTTCTTTTGAGATGCGTCTTGTGAGGCGCATGTGAATGGCAAGACATATCTTGCATAAGACATGTCTTGCACTAAGACACATCCATGACATATGTGCATTTAATTTGTGAACAATCACTTTCCTAAAGTAGTGCCGTCTTAAACATTTGGTGAGAAAAATATGGCTAATCAAATCTAACAAATATACGAGGGTCATTCAATAAGTTCTACCTCCTCCCTCATAACATCGCTAATATTAATGTCAACCTCATGACATTTGTCATGATTATAGCTCCGAATCATAGCTACAGATTAGTAGTAAATGATAATTGATGTCTGTTTGACTTTTGTTATGACGCGCAGACGACGCTGGACACGGGCGTATTCACGAATATTCAGGTTAAAATATGCGAACGAGGTTACGTGATCAAGTGAATGGGACGAACGCTTAACAACGGTTTAAATTCAAAAAATGATACTAACACTGGGGATGGTTAGCCATCCACAGTGGTTTTAGGATGAAATAATTTAGTTCCAACGTGTGATGAATTTTATGGGGTCATATAATCAAAATCCATTGAATTGCATTGAAACCAACGGAAATTCAAAATTAATGGCCGTTCGTGTCTATCGTCGTCTGATGACGCGGTCAAAGCCAGAGAGAGATTTTGGACAACGGACACAGTAAATTACCTTAAAAATATACACATGTTTTTCGGGTAGTTTTTTCGTATTGTATGGTTAGATATAAGAGCATGATTTATATACTGAAAATGAAAATGAATGAATGATATCTGCATATACAGTATTATCATGTATAGATAAGATTGTAAACGATATTAACTTTTGCAGGCTTGCAAATAGTGTACTATCAACTCAAATATATTGCTATGCCTTTGACATACCGGAATACTGCTACAATGAGTCATGACTTGGAATACGGTATTAAATATGAGACACGACTTGCAATAGGACACTATGTAATGAGACCGATTGAGACGTGACTTGTGATAAGACACCAGATTAAGACACGTAAAAAGCAAGACATGTTTATTTGCAAGACACCATTTTTAAAGTGTATCAGGTTCAGTTGATTCTTCAGGCAAAGTGTTAAAAACTTAAGAACCCTTAACAAGCTAAAAAAGAATCTTATTCTTTAGTTACCATTGATTTCACAAATGTGGTTGATTAAAATGTATCTGTGTATTAAAAAAGGCAGGCAAACCCAACTCCCAACTCAAAAGGCTGCGGAAATTTCAATTTGACTCGACCCCGCCCATCACCCCTCCCCCTCCTATTCCAGGTTAGTTCTGTTATAAAATATCGGGCAAAAGGATTGTAATCACATGATCAAAAGCGAAACAAAACTGAATAAACATTTATATGAGGATAAGGTTTGTACTCCGTTCTATTGCTTTTAAAACTTTGAAAAGAGCAGGTGTCCCGATCGGTGGTTCCCCGACCGACCATGCAGCGACGACGACGACAAAAATAACGTATTACGGGTAAGTCAATAATGTATATTTAAAGTTTTAAAACGTGGAAGTTGAAGAATTAAAGGCCTAGGCCTATATAATAGTTAGTCAATGCATGATGATAGTCAAATAGTACCTCTCGTATTCGGTAGGCCCTATATGAATTGATATTAAAAAATTAAACCAAAATATATAGGCCTACTTTTTCGATTCCTCATTTATACCAATTCAGGTCTTACCAATTCAGTGACATTCATGTAAAGCATAAGAAACAGTGTTGTTCAATTATCTGTCTCAAAAAATGTTTCTATAGCATTTTACCATTTTACCAATAGACCTATCAATCAAAACAAATAGCTTTTAAACACAAATTGCTTTTAAACAAAGAGTAAATGCTAGGTGTTCAGACTCATAGCCCCGGTTAATTGGCTAATAATCAACCAACTGACAAGGAAGTGTAATATATTTCCAATACGCGCGATAGTGGTGATCATGGATAATCTATTATAGAGACCTGGTGCGTCAATTCGCAATGTTTGACACTCGTCGCTTGAAAGTAGAATCCGAACTATCCCATACATGAAATTCAGCAAGAGTGGTAGTAACAAAATATGAGATACGAGTAGTTCATTTAAGAATTGCATTAACAGAATTTTGACAAAAATGATATAGCCACTAATCAAATAGTATACGGTCAAGAACATATCTTTGACATAATTATTCACCAATATCTATGCATGAGATATATGATGTAATAATGTCGCATTTTAGTTATGGTTTCAATTATGATATTTGACGTTTCCATTTTGGAGTATGCACAAAGCTGAAATGCTGACAGGAAGAAGCGCACTTTTTATATAGGCCTCAGCCTATTAGCTCCGCTGTTCACGCCTCCAATTTTTAGATTCAGAAATCGTCAATTTGTTTTTTCAATACGACCATTTTAAAGCGACGGGCCTTTTACCCTGCCTAAGACCCCTATTAAGTCAAAGACATAACTTTATTAATGGTATAGAAATACTATATAGGGCCTATTACATATGAAATATCTCAAAAGCGAATCAATTGAACAACAGTATATAACAGTATACATAAATGTTTGCCATATTTTTGTTTTTCAAATCGAGTGTCGTTGACCTTTTGTGTCGGTCAGTGAAAATCCTGATTAACTTGCCCAAGGCCGTTTCTAAAATACGTGCTTTACCAAAGCTTCTTTTTTGACTGTGAACCAAACCAGACTTATACCAAACTACCGAAGATAGCACTAAGAGTTCTACGAATAACTGTCTACGATAGCCTATTGTTGACATGGTAACCTAAATGTTAGTGCATTTGTATAGCTTAGTGTAAAAATAACCCTCGCGTTATAACTTCCATCTTATACTAATAAAGGCATCTTTTATTGGGGTGGGGAATCCCCTATAACAACCTCCGAGGCAAAACGGCGGAAGGTATATAGTATAACGTCATTAAATGGACAATGAGGAAAGTTCCACTACGTTCGGATAGTTAGTCAAAGTAGTCTCTACTTATACACACAAAAGAGCAAGATAAATCAAGTACAAAAGTCTCTTTGCTAGCGCCGTGGCAGCTGCCGCGTCGTCCCAGGCCAATTTTTCAAGCTCGATTACACTGCAAACTCAATCTTCAATCTATACATAATTTATAGTATTTATATTTAATCACACGTGTATTATTGTATGGTTAGATTCACATCATAATCATACTATAATTAGGCCTTGCATGCATTAGTATTACTTGCTATACTTACTTCCTTATTGGTGTCCACGCGTAAGCGTTTCATGGGCTATATATATATATATTCAAAATAGTTTTATAGCACTTTTTTCAAATTTTTAGGTATTTACCATGTTTACCTGAAGTACAGTTTAGATGTGTTCATTCTCTAATCTTGAAGTGCCGACTGAGACTCTTGAAATCTATAGAAAATTGCCCCATTCTACATATAGATTTGGAGGAAACCCCCCTATTGTTTAGGCCCATTAAAGACACAAACAATGTTTGTCAAATCTAAAAACCATTTTTTTACATCACAGAAGTAGATTTTCTTCCATTTTGATATTGATTTTTTCCAGAAAGATTTTAATGTAAATCATCATTATAGGTGGTATGGGATTGGTTATGTATTTGATGCAGTTATATATAAACCCATCATTGTATGTGAGACACGTGTGATTACCGGGTCAATGTTATGGGTCACATTCGCCAATTTTGGGGCATGTTCGCCCATGGGGATCTACATGATTAAGATTTTGTATAATTTCACAATTTTAATTCACCCCCTGTAGCCTATTTGTAATTATAAAAATAGCTATCTGGAATGGAGTAGCACTAAAATTAGAATATATAATGTTTTAGAATGTGGTATTTATTATCATTTTAAAATTCTAAACGAGTATATTCCGCAAAAATGACCCCACTCTTTAAATGTTGGACTCCCTAAAAAAAATTTGGAAGAAAATCACATTGCATAACAAATGTGTATCTATTTGATACACTACTACTTTATGAAGCCTAATTATGAGCCCATGGCGAACTTGCCCCGCTCTCCCCTAGTCATATTTGCTATCTACTGAAGATAGCAACTTCTGAAGATATAGCAAAATAGAGCGCATTTTGTACACCACGCCATAGTCACTTGCGACAAGTACATGTATTCGCCATAGGTCTATACCGTCTATTTACCGCAGATACATACATAACTTTGTTAATTCATACGATAAGGCGAAGAAAATAATGCGATTTATTCCGTTTTTTGTTCGTTAGGGCGAAATCTATTGTTTAAAATGACGTTAAGGCGAAATTCTTTTGAAAAGAATTTCGTCTTATATTCCACTATAAAATCATACTAAACATGCTAAAGGGTTCAACAAAAGAAAGTAGCCTATACCACTTTGTTTATGTTATTTTGAGTAACATTCAATTTTGTTTTGACCAAACAGGCTAAATAGGCATTTAGATGAATCTTTTAGGCATAATTTGATACCAAATTTGCTCCTTAACAACAAAGATAAACCATGATTAGCACCATTTAAAGAAAAATGCTTATTTTCAAAAGTCTCATTTCCATGCAATACACAGCACGATAAGAAAGGACCAATTATATATATAAGGATTTATATAGCGCATTTCCAAAAGACCAATGCGCTGTACAATATGTATACATTAGATAAAAATATGTTGAACAAAAACCAGCAGTAAAATAAGAATGATACATAGGCCTACATATTACATGATAAAATACACAAAAGCAGCACTGAGAGAAACACACAGCCCGACGCCACACCCCCCCCCCCCCCCTCAAACACACCCACGCAAACTCACCCCACACCACATACACACTACCCCCTCTCCCCTCTCCCTCCCCCAATTAGGGTCTCTGTGTGTGTGTGTGTGTGTGTGTAGGCCTATAGCCAGGATTGACGGGGCTATCGATCGCAGTGCAAATGCGTTGGGTCGTACGACATTGTGTGTGTTATTGGCTTCCAAAAAATATTTTCAAAACTAAAAATATTTAAGCCAAAAAAAAAGGTGCTTCCTAGATAATTGACTTTACATGATTTTGGTAAAAATTTTAAATTTTTAATCAAAAACTGATTTTGTTAGGTTGTCTGAAAATTGTTGGTGCCAAAAAAGTGATTTTTAGGCAAAAATGTAGAAATCACTATTTTTGTGGAAATTTAATACCAAAAATGGATTCTCCGACTCATTTCATTTGAAAAATTGTATATTTTATTGTACATTACATTATTAGTTTAAAAGTTACAGTGCTTGATAAATTTCATATATTTTGGGTTGACACTTCCCTTAATTTAATAATAGGGTATCGTTCTGATTCCTCATTTTCTTCACCCGAAAACTGGTAAAAAGGTGAAATGTTAGAACATGATTGCCGACAGCATGTTGTTAGTTAATTAATTCACATTTTTTTTCTGCGTTTCTGTTCCATCTCAAGATATAGGCCTACATACTGATTTTTCATGAAAATGGAGAAACAAAACTGGGAGTCTTATCACTGAGTAGTAATTGTTAGTCACATGATATTGAATAAGATCACACATGTTGATTGATAGTGTTATGTGTGTACAGGTATGTTTGTCTTCTACCAGTTGTTTGGTTTAACGATGAAATTTGTAACATATGATTGTGTAATTGATAATCGGTCGGGCAGTGGGTTGAGTTCCATCACCAGATAGGACACATCCATTTTAAAAAGTGAAACGAGACCAAGGCTTATGTATAGACTTCAGCACGACCCAAGTAAAGTGGCAGCTGGTCGCAAAATAAATCCCGCGCGTTCACAGATTCATTCAAATTTATACCTTTTGTTGGTATAGAAAAACAATTGAGAGCTTTTAATACCCATTTGGACGCGTGCCCAAAAGGGTTTTTATTAAACTGTTAGTGTTAAATAATTGAATATAGTTTTGAAATAAAAGCCTTACGCTATTGGATTGAATAATAGAATACACTAACACATTTAATACGATAGAGAACCAGACGTATACACATATCACCTCTAACTACTATACTGTATACACATAGGCCTACGTCGTAGCTATAAATTACTACTATTAATAGCAGTATCCAAATAAACACACATATAGTATTATATACGTTATTCATAATTGGCAATTTCATGTCTAAAGAGGGAAACATACTCGATAAACATACAATCTCGTACTTTTACTGCAATGAAATAACTGTGAACTTCTACATTTTTCTAGATAGTGTTGGTTACCAGCAAACATTTTCATTTCAAACTAGTAGAATAGATAGTTTATCCGTTCAAGTTTATTTCACGAATGTAATAAGGTCAAACATTGAACAGCTCAGAGGATGAAGCATTTTTATGATATAGTGCAAAGTTCACCACATTGTAAAACTACATCACTCTCGTATCGACTACATAGTTAGCCTCGTTTTCGGAGCATTAGTTGCTCTGAGCATGCTCAGTTGGATAGCATGGCCCTCTTTTGATGTAAATGCGCAAATTATGACTAGCGTCTGTTGACGTTGTGCTTCACTTTATAGGCATGAAACACAAATGTTCAGTATAAAACGTCATCAAAAAAAGTGTTGTCATTTTTGTCGGTAATTCTATCACTGCTGGTCTTTCGAAAAAGGATAAACTATACTATCCCTTCATCAATCCCGGGCATCAATCCTCATTGTCCAATCTCAACGCCTGGCTCAATTACTGCTAGTGTTCTTTATAAAGTACACAATACACATTCTTGGTTTGGTGGACTACAATCTTAGACAAAATGTGTTCGGACACTGACCCTTTCCACGCACACTATTTGAGTCATGTGAAAAAAACCCAACTTGTTTATGGCAATGGCGTATTTTGGGTCACTTATCAGTGGGCAAAGGGTCCTAAGCCTTCAGTGGCG
This sequence comes from Ophiura sarsii, assembly GCA_035610835.1. NCBI lineage: Eukaryota > Metazoa > Echinodermata > Ophiuroidea > Amphilepidida > Ophiuridae > Ophiura > Ophiura sarsii. The sequence continues at coordinate 90,176,444 of CM069442.1, read as the reverse complement.
TGCGCAGGATATTGTGATTTGGAAGGGGAGGGGGGCTCCTGCCTAATGAAATTCCCCCGACTCAATTCCCCCGACGTACCAACAAAATAGTAAAAGGTATAAAAAAATTCGTTCAATAGGTTCAAACCATTTCGCACAGTAAAAAAAAATCGCACATTCACAATATCGCAGCCCCCCCTCCTTTGCGCACGCTACTGTAAGGGGGCTGGCATTTTCTTCGGAAGGGGGGGGGGGGGGGGGTCCCAAATATACTGGGGGGGGGGTCATAGTTTTTTTGACATGAAAACAGGGGGGGTCATAAAATTATTTCATTGAAAATGGGGGGGGGGGTCACAAATTTATCAAAGCATGCTTGCGTGAAGAAAAAAAAAAGGTAGGGGGGGTCATAAAAATATGCAGCTCTTGGATAGGGGGGGTCATGAAAAAATTGTCTGGGTCTATCCACATTTTTGGGACCCCCCCCCCCCCCCCCCCCCCCCCCCCCCTCCGAAGAAAATGCCAGCCCCCTAAGCCTTACGAAATTGCGCGGCTGGGTTCTCTATTCCACCGAATGAGGTCGCATGCTAACTTGATGTACACGAATCTGGTCATCATTAAGGTACATTTTTGTTTAAACAGGCTTCTATATTGATATTTGTGAACAAAGGCGCTTGAATAGCGCAAAATTGCCATTTTGATACGAAATTGCCCCCCCCCCCCCTCCTCAAATCCCCAAGTCAAAGTAGGGGGCCCCTTTCCCGGTCCAATAATAACCATGATGAAAGTCACTGAAGTAACATGCACGCTCTTGCATAAATCACCGAGTGTTAATAGTTAAATCTCTTCTCTACTTCAAGTTTCTTTTCATTTTCACTTCATTTCCCTTTCTCTCAACTATCTACATAATTCTTTTCATTTTTCTCTTTCCTTCCTACCTTTCGTTTTTCTCTTTCCTTATCCCTTTCCTTCACATTTATCTTCATCTTCTCCCTTTCTTTTCCTTTCCTTCCCTGTTTTCTGTTCCTCCTCTTCCTTTCTTTCTCTTTCCTTCCTCCTTTTCTCTTCGTCCCATCTCTTTTCTGCTTCCCTTCACTTCGCCTTTTTTAGCCCGGTGGTTTCCTGGTCAAAGCCGTCAGGGGGGGGGGGGGATCTGCCCCTGACCTCCCGGGAGATACACTACTTGTTTATGGTAGCAGTGAAGAAACCCCCTTCCTCGTACCCCTCCTCTTCCTCATACCCCACCCTTCCTCATACCTCCCTTCCCCTATTCCCACCGATCATTGTTGCGAGGCCATGTGCTGATGGTGGATAAATTGTGAGATTCAACATTTATCAGGGGGAGTAGGGAAGCATTGTGTTTCATTTGAAATTTGAAATTTCATATAATGTCTTTCTTTTGTATCTGTTATCAGATTGCAGACGCCATGTAAACCAACCGAACCTCATATGGTGAATAATGCAAGACGTCATGTTAACTTACCTAGTGGTGAGTTTGATTGCCGCAACTGCTTCAAGTAGGGCAGCTCCACTGATAAAACCATCACATATTGCGAACAATTTCAACATATTTCACGGCACCGTATTTAAATCGAAAATACAGAGCAATAACACAAACCAACTGGGAAACAGCATCTTAAGTAACAAACTTTGGAAGAGGGCCGCACGTTGTCATAGAGGTCGATTCGTGAATACCCTGGGCCAATGCAGACCATGTAGCATATGTGTCTACCCCAGTGAAATCCTATCTCCTTGTCTCCAAACATCTGACACGATATGTTCACGTTTGATGTTACTACCAAACCAATTCAAACACTTTTTCACACCTTCGAAGACACCAGAACCATCCAAACAACTCTTCACAACTTTAAAGACACCAGAACCATTGGATTGTCTTTGTCCGGAGGTGAAATCGATAAGGACGTTGCTACTGATGTGGTAGTAACGTCTCATTCACCGACAACTTTAAGCAGAAAGAAAAATAATCGTAAGCGATGTAGAAATAGGAAGAGTGCTCTCAAGAAATGTGAAAAGAGAGATAAATCTTGCTTACGGAAAAGACGCAAGCGATGTCGAAAACGCAGAGATTCGCAGACTACACCGAAACATATTACAAATAGATTCGCCCGATGCCCTGCAGGTAGTTTCGTAGATGAAAATAACACATGCAGGTTATGTACTGTTTGTTCAAACCACTATATAGAGACATCACCTTGTAGCCAACTATCTGACACTGTATGTGCCTTATCACTCATCAAGGCATTGACAAAGATATCTACGATACCATATCAACATGATCAAGACGATGTCTCGGAACTGTTTATCCCTGATGAACAAGCAACGTCCTTGCCTCAATTTCCAATAAACCGCTCAGATGAGGCGACTCATATCGACACATTTCAGGGGAACGGTACTTTCCAACAATCAAAATCTGTGTACAAAGAAACAATTTCCAATACAACAGCACGACAAAGAACAATTGAACCGACGAAGCCGATTGTGGAAATTCCAAAGATTAGTGAAACAGTTACCCTTGCATCATACCCAGACTTTCATTCTGATAATGAGAAACGAACACCAATGATATTAACGAGGCTTAAGCGTCTGAAAAGAGCTGCACGGTGTGGCGGTGGAAGGTTCATTAACGACAACGGTATATGTAAGCCATGCACTATCTGCACTTTTCCCTCTATAATGTTGGTTCCATGTCAGGCACGCGAAGACAGAGTGTGTAGCACCGAGAAATACTCAGCGATAGAGGAACTCACTGTATCTGATCGAAATGTGAATACTGAAATAACTATCGGTCATAAAAGAACATTACCGACAAAAGCACCGACGAAGACAACGAACGGATCGACCACACCCTGCCAGCCGTCACAGATGCACAGAGCAAACTGGTTCAAATATACGATGTTCTGATAAAGGTTCCGGGACCAAAGTCACGATCACTTCGGAGTATCAGACAAGTATAAGAGAAGAAAAGGTACAAGATCCTGGAACGGAAATGATGAAAGTAGTCTACATCGGCATGATGGTTTTGATAATAATTATTCTACTCTATATTGTAATTGCGTTACTTTTGAAGTGTTCTAATGGAATTGAGTTACTTTGCACAAAACAGAAGAGCAGTGCTGAAAGTCCAGGGAAGCAGTAGGAGTAAGCATTACACCACCTATTACACGGAGACCGCACAGCACCGAGGGTAAGTTAAAGGCATATTATGTGATCTTTTCCAGAGGGCGCCCTCTATTCATTATTTTTTTAGAAAGTAGATTTTCTTGCAGATTTACATTTCCGATCATAAATCATACATACATTCCAAGTTACAGAGCGATACGATTCCTAATTACCTCAAAATCATGGTTTTAGAGTGAATTTAGAGTGAAAAATATAAAGTGTCCAGATTCTGACAGTTTATTTTCACTCTAAAACCATGATTTTGAAGTAATTAAGAATCGTATCGCCCTGTAACTTGGAATGTATGCATGATTTATGATCAGAAATGTAAATCTGCAAGAAAATCTGCTTCTATTTTTTTTTCGATGTTGAGGGCGTTCCCTGGAAAGATCACATAATATACCTTTAAGGGGGCTGTCAAGTGTCATTTCGTATTTTCCAGGAATTTCACTTTTCTTCATTTTCAAAACTTCAGAGTGTTATCTATCAGTACATGCAAAGAAATTTTCAATTTTGAAATTCCAAAAGCCTATTTAGAAGGATTTAAATCCCTTATTGTGATCATTGACAAAGTAGAATGGAAAAGTCTGCCCGCAGGGATCAGCGAAACTCCCATGCGCCGCGTATCCCGTGTTTTGTTTTTCACGCAAATTGGCACGCGCCAGTTCGCTTAAAATACGCGACGCTGTTATTTCGAAAGCCGTCAGTGCGTGCTGCGTTACCCGCTATGTTTTTGCCGCGTTTGAGGGCTTGTTCATACGCATTGTTTACGCATCGGAGGCCCGACTTATCAAACCGTCATTTTTGCCGGGGTGTGGCTGAGCCTGAAAGCAAGTAGGCCTATATAGTAAAACAAGGCTTTAGCACAAGCGTTTAGTGTCAAGGAGTTTGGAAAGAGAGAAGGAAAAAAGATAAAAAATAAAGGACAGAGAAAGATTTTGAATCCATGATCGGAGTGAAACATTGTAAGGAGATCAAAAAGACTTACACCGGGTTTTATCCGAAGACGTAATGTTTTTGTTTTTGTTTGGCCTTTCGATGTGTTGTACAAGTCCGTTCCACCCGCCCGTCCATCCAATAGGCCTACCTGTTTATCTATTTATTGTCATTACTGAATATGGTAGGCCTATTACTTCGTATCGTTGTTAAGTTAGCTAGTTCTCAGTTAGTTCAACTCGGTGTACTAATTTGTCATTCAGTTATATCAAACATAATATCAATTATAAGTGCCGTTTTACCTAGGCCTACATGGGCATGATCGGAGAAGCATCCTCGGGCCGATGAGCCGATGCTATCAAATGGTTCACATGGTTATCTCATAATAGTCTAACTTTGTATAGTACATGTATTTGCACACGCGGCAATCAAACACACGACATGTGGAGTTGGGGGGGGGGGGGGGTGTATAGGGCCATGGAGAGCAGGATGGACAGCCTCTCCTGCATGTATTTTAATATACTATCCATTATAAGCTCATTTATTCAGTTGCGTTCGGGTCTAAGGCCCTGCTGTTAGGCCTACGGTTTGGTTGGTGACATGCCATATAAGACAAAATAAGTTCCAAGATAACCAGAAGTAGGCCTATACGGCCAAACAAGTCATGTTTCTATAAAATCCTCCTAAATGTCATAGTTAAATTGAATAATATAAAATTCTGGAACATTCCAAATGAAATTCGGACTGAACAAAGAACAGAGATCTTCCCATTTCGATCGCTAAATGCCCATCATTCATATTTTGAATCAATGAAACGTCCGAATGTTCTAGACTGAAAGCAAAGGTGGAAGGGATGGGATTGTGGGAGAGGATGCTTTATATTTCTGCCCCTCGGACCCACCCCAATAAAAATATAGGGTAACATCGGTTGGTTTATCACGAAGTTATGAGATGTAAACAATAGGCCTGATTAATTAAATGTGTGGTTGCACCTTTGATATCCTTGTACTTTGTGTCCTCTCAATAAAAAAAATTCAATCTAGGTATAGGTGACAAGGCAATTCATAGGGATAGCCAATAAATAATAAAACCATGCAGTAATTGAAATACCGAATACTGTATATATATAGGCCTAGCACTAGAGCTAATTGTTAAATAATGACGTGTTTTCAACGTTATCATTGTTATCTTCAGTAGATAGCAAACTACTTTTATAAGAGATCCAACCGAAATGCTTAATAGAGCTATTGTTATAACACTGAACAATCACTATTTAATAATTATCTTTGGTAGATAGCAATTCAAATCAATTTTAAAAGGATCCAAGTCCATTCTAATGGAAAATACTCATCATTTAACTACTGTGAAATGTGCTCCATTACCGCCAGTGGCGTATCTGATGAGATCGCTTGTCAGGCAGAGGGGAAATGGTATCTTCCCGGTAGGCTTTACTTTACAGGCTGAGGATTGCCGCCGCCGCCGAGTCCGACATTTGAAAACGGGAGGGTGGGGATGTTCTCAAAATCCACCCCATCCGATTCAAATTGGGGCCCTTGCTCCCCCAACCCACTGTATTTACAGAAAATAAAACCTTTTAGCCCGGTAGTTTGAGCTGTTCTACCCGGTCAAATCCGTCGAGGGGGACACTCTGCTGATACGCTACTGTTACTCGTTCGCTTGACAGTTACCCATAGACAATTCATATAGACATTTTACAAACCGTTAAATTTATTTTCCTGCTTCATTAAACATTAGACCTATCGGACATATATTTCAGTTTCTTTTTCGGTGGCGCTGGCATAACGAGGATCAAGTTCAGGTGCATGTTGTGGCCTTTTACTATTTATGATGAAATTACAATTCGTGACGTGACTCATATTAATCATGTTATTAATCAGAAGCTTACCCGATTCCGTCTCTTTAAATATCTGAGGTAGAAGAAGAGAAAACATGTAGGCCTAGAGCCTACCAAACGACAGATCTTAAATTAAATCTTCATCCCATTTCTTGCTTTCTCTCTGTTTCCATTTTTCTCTCTCCTTTACTATGTCCTTTATCTAGGATAGGTGTGATTTTTACACCCAGACTACTCACTAATCCCGCCACGGTGCATTTTAAATGATCACATTGATAAAGACTCGACTACACTGGCCTATAATGATAAACTCTGATGATTAGCCGCAGAGTGTTGCGCACAGAAATTAATACACGAGCGTCTAAATCTTTGTCAACCGGTTCAACGCGTAGCCTACGCGTCACCATTTATTTTGCCAACTCAAAACATTCCGCGCGCGTCTGCGCTCATTGTCGATTAACGCACGCGCTTGAATGCGTTACGCTTCCGGAAATTGTGAACGCACTTCGAATGCGCATAAAATGGTATGGCTTCTTTTTCAAACTCGACATCATGAAAAAGGTGTTTTTTAACACACATTTGAGGTTATTTTGATACCAAGAAAAGAACGGTTTGTAATGAAATTTTGCACGAAGTTGGGGATTTATATGTTGACCACAATATCTAAAGAACAGGATTTGAAATACGTGTATTTCCCCGTAAACCATGATCAAACGGCGGTATTGTCACTTTTCACATTCATCGGTTGATTTCTTTAAATGTTCATTTTTGAGTAAAAATACGATTTACAGACACGATAACTCAATACAAACTGCATCTGATGGACAGCAAGTAAGTTTAACGCAACAACCATGATCTTCCACAGGTTCCATTTTTTTTGTTTTTTGTTTTAGGCCTATTTCCGATTTTTCGGATCATTTTGTGGAAATTCACGTTTGTTGTATTTAAAAATCCCATTTTGTTGCCTTATTTGGTCAATAAATAAAAAATATCTCAGATATCAAAAAACAAAAAAAATGGAACCCGGTAATTTCTTAAGATTACAAAAATCGTAAAAGGACAGATTTTCAGAAAATATTTTTTTGGTTACCTTGTCCGAATTGAAGACTGGTCAAAATTCTCGTTTTTTATGATTTTCTCCAAAATGGTTCTTTTTAGAGCAATTTTATGTTCATGGTTAGATTTATTGAACCCTTTCCTTCAAAAAAATGTATACTTGTATATGGAATATATGAATAATTACGTAGTTACGCAGTTTTACGGAAGCTATTTCTGACACTTGACAGCCCCCTTAAAAAGACGATGTACCTGACCGGGGAAACTGTGTAATCTTATTAAATGAATGGTGGTACCCAAAATCGGAATTGTAGGCAAATCTATATATTAAACACGTTTTAAGAATTGAATGGTAATTGAGGTAACCTTAGATCATGTATACAATAAAAATGTGAAGAGAATAAAGTTGTGTTCTACTGATGTTTGATGATTCATTACATGAATATATCATTGTCAACATTTCGTTTTTGGCAATGAGCAGTGCAATCCGAATAATTAATTCAGTATGAACCATTTTATCAAAGGGTGTCTAATTATGGTAAAAGGATTTCAAGATTTTTTGTTGATAATGATACCAGCTATTGATTTTTAATAAGCTTACGTAAAGTGCGTTATTCGAAGTACGGACGTGACGTCAGAACGAATTCTAGTGATATACTGACGTAAATGTTCTCCACTATCATGACTATACCATAGACGTCGAATCTCGACATTAGCGCTTTTAATATGATGCGTCTGTCGGCTTCATCAGTCATCACCAGTGGGATACACCTGTGCCTGTGACGAATATATAATCGTCTCAGGAATACACACTAGTCAGTGTCACGTCGCACTTTACAGACATCGGATGAATAAAAAGCGTCTTTCGTGTTTGGTGTAGTTTATACAAATCTTAGGGGAGGGGCGTCCATTTATAATTTTAATTGCTAGCTATAAGATTAAGCACGCAATGTCCAATTAGGACGGAACGCGTATTGATAATGATTAAAGCCCATTCATAGCATATTGTTTTTATATGCCACTTAAATTAAAAGACATACAACAATTGTTGGATTTGTTCGTTTTATTCTAAATACGGTTGTTGATTTGGTCAAATTCGATCTTTCCAAGGTTCACCAGATTATGAAGCAGTTAGATACAGTCAGTTACGTAGTTTCGGGCGTCGGCTGCGTGCGGGTCTCGGTTTATGTTTACATTTCAATAACATGAAACAATATTTAATGATGTTTGAGAACATCTTGCATTCGTATCTGAAACCTGTGTTCATGAATCCAGGTATTGTTCTTATAAAACATTTTCTGTTATTGATTATATAGTGAGTATTTGAATTAAGCCCATCGTATCTTCAGCTATTTACATTCGTAATTAGATTCTGTAGCTCACGGAAGTCGAAAGTGAACTAGTAATCGTAGCTCTATACATACAATTAGCTCGGATATAGTCAGAAAGATATTCGTCACGCAATACCTAATTAATAACAGGTGGATTTATAAACTCCGGAAATAAAACCTTACTTTATGTTAAAGACAATGATGAACCGAAACATATCCGTCTAAATGTAATTACGCAAGTTAGTACATCCGAAAAGAGGAAGCATGGATAGAAACGTATAAAGAAGTGATTGAGACCGGTGTGTATTGTGGTCGAGCTACATTTTTTGTCTATGAAAGAGGAATACCGTTAATATATTCAAGTTTACTTTAGATTGGCATTCTTCCATATCTTAACGGCAGGCAAATTATTTGAAATGGCAACAATCGCAATCGAGTATCGATTCTGTTTATATGCCTTCGGAAGTTTAATAATTTCAAGTGTATGTGTCTTGTCTTTTTCAGATTGGAACTTCGGATCTTCGTTTACTATAAGTTCTTCCTTTACAGCGGCATACAACGAAGTGTATTCACAGCCTTTGCGATCAGTGAGCAGACTTATTTACCCATCGACTGATATAATCAGTGTTAGTCAGATTTCTGTGCGGTTGAAGTATAGTTACAGGATATAGGAATACTTTCGTGATTGCAACATTCAGATTACACTATGAAGAATAGTAACTATTGTCACAAGATTTGGGCACAACTCCGTGGACGTAGGCATATTTATTAGTGAACGCAATCATTTTCTTTCCAAGTTTGATGCAAATTCACCGATTTAAACAACCCATGCTTGCGATTTCCAATAGTTTGAACCCGATGATTCGAGAGTAGATTTATACTTCTTTCGTTCTTGCGAAAGTACACGTGCCCCTTTCCTACTTAATTAAGAAGTGGTGGCTCTGAAAAGGGCCATTCAGATGGACTTCTTCTTGTCCACTGACCAGAGTTGGTGGCTCTGAAAGAGCTCTTAAAGTAGGGTGACCTACTATTAATTGCTCTAAATCATGTAAATAGAACCTATTCCATTTCGTATAGGTAGGAAAGTGGCATCTATACTCTCGAATCATCGGGCAAGCGGCAGCCCAAATTATGATGTACAGATAAGTAGCGGTATAGCCTATGTTTTGCTCACTAACTCAAATCTAATCCTTTGACAGTTTTACACTTGTCTGACGGCGAACCCGTTAAACTATTTTCCTATCGCAGTTTTACATAATAATTGATAAATCTTTGACATTTTATAATAACCATTCCACTTCAACCACTTTATTTGATGTTCAAGATTATATTTTTAAAAATATGGATAATGGGTATGTTACTAGTGTTATATTTATTGACTTTAAAAAGCCTTTGACACTGTAAACCATGACATTCTTCTTAGGAAACTTAAACATTGTGGTATGATAGTAGCGAACTTTTATGGTTTAAGTCATAAGCAACAGG